>JANHGN010147791.1:0-15211 GCA_024605025.1 Megaceryle maxima | reverse complement strand
TCCAACCTAAACCTCCCCCAGTGCAACTTGAGGCCATTTCCCCTTGTCCTGTCACCAGGGAGAAGAGACCAACCCTGAGCTGCAACAGAGCCAAAGTATCTGCAGAACATCGACCTCTGCACAGCTGCCAGCCATTTCTGGAGCCTACGTTGGGTGGCATCCAGCAAACCCATAGCCCAAGTGATACACGAGGGTATGGAAACCCACCACCTCACAACCAGGTCATTCCCTTGGTGTCCCTTTCAAGAGAGCTGTACATAGAGGTATTTTCCCCTTCACAACAGAGTTAACGACACTTCCAAATCGAGTTTACTTCGTGAGATTCAAACCAGATCTTTGCATTAGTCAAATTTCAGGAGTATTTGTTTAATAGGGCTGAGTCCCCTTTTTGTTACTAGTTTTATGATAAAAAGTAGCTTTTTTAAACATGGATGTTTTATGGGGGTTTTGGATGGGAATATAATCATAAGATTCATAGAATGGTGGGGGTTGGAAGGGACCTCTGGAGATCATCGAGCTGCTCTGCAAATACTGAAGGATTACTATGAAGATATGAAACACTTCTAAGCAACTGCAGGGGATCGAGGTGGTCAAACACCCCTGGGAAAACAGACCAGGTACCCGTCCCAGAGGCTGCTGCAGGCTGGTTGGATGCTGGTGCTGCTGCAGCAGGGACCATCCTCTGCCATCAACTGGAGCACAAACGAGATCCGTGGTCAGGACGGCGAGCGACAGTAGATGGTGCAAATCAAACATGATATTTTAATTGAGTAAAAGAAAGAATGTTAAAATGGTTGGGTCACAGTTTTTAGGCTGAGGAACTTCTGAGGTGAATCTCCCCAAGAGGCTGACAGGTGACTTGGCACCTGCCTCCCAATGGTGACTCTGCCCCTGCAAGAATCTTAAGATAAGCAAGTGAAAGAGGGAGCTTGGACAAGCCCAGAGGGCTCATGTTCCCAGAAACACAGCACAGATTTCAGTAAATTATTTCCAATTCAAATCACAGCTTCAAAAGCTGAGTTAAGACATTTAAGTCATCAGCAAACCCTACACAACTCGACTGAACCACGAAACGTGTGCCTCTGTCTGCCATCAACTGCAGAAGTTTCCCAGGCTTCACAAGCCAGGCTCTAGCAGACTGATGCAGCCTCTGGCCTTCAAATCCAGTTTTAAAGGTCTTTTGTCTTAAGAATGAAATTAGGAAGGCCAATTTGTTAGGACAAGGGAATAAACTTGTTTTCCTCCTACTGAGGAAATTGAGAGGGGGAGAGATGGAACCAGAAACACATTTGAAGGCACATCAAAACCTGTCCCTGCCTCCAGGCACACCCTGGGCCAGGTACTTCCCCCTCCAGCACCTCCCAGCTTTTCCCCTTCCCATGAGGGTGTTTTCTCACGATGGATTGTTCAAATACATGGAAAGCTCCTTCCCTTGCATTACTGCCAGAGCAGCCCCCCTGGCACAGCAAAGATGCAGCTCCCACGCCGAGCTTGCTGCTGCTGCTGCCCAGACACACGACAGCAGCTTTCAGGAGAACATCACAAGTGCAGCACCCCCACATTGTCCTCTTCCAGCACAATCCTCCCCAAAACTCAACTACCTGGCTCCAGGGGCAAAGTGCATTTCCTCCTGAAAGCTGCTTAGAAACGACCAGAGTGTGATGGGCAACAGCTCAGGGTCCAGATGGAGGAAGGTGACGAGCGGTGTCTCTCAGGGGTCTGTGCTGGGATCACTGTTGTTTAATATCTTCTTTAATAATATCAACAGTGGCATTGAGCACACCCTCAGCAAGTCTGCAGATGACACCAAGCTGGGGGATGCAGTTGATATGGCAAAGGGATCCATCCAGAGGGACCTGGAGAGGCGGGCTCAGGTGAAGCTCTTGAGGACATAGTGGAGAGCAGGCCTGTGGAGAGGGACTTGGGGGTGCCAGTAAATGGAAAGCTGGAGATGAGCCACCAATGTGCAGTGGCAGCCCAGAAGGCCAATAGAATCCTGGGCTGCATCAGAAGCAGCGTGGCCAGCAGATTGAGAGAGGGGATCCTGCCCCTCTGCTCTGCCCTGGGGAGACCTCACCTGGAGCACTGTGTCCAGCTCTGGAGCCCCCAACACAAGGAGGACATGGAACTGCTGGAGCAGGGTCACAAAAATGATCAGGGGAATGAAGCATCTCTCATATGAAGACAGGTGGAGGGAGTTGGGACTGTTCAGCCTGGAGAGGAGAAGGCTCTGGTGGGACCTTATAGTGACCTTTCAGTACCTGAAGGGGGCTGGATGAAGGCGAGGGAAGGTCTATTCCAAAGGGTTTGCAACAACAGGACAAGGAGCACTGGGTTTAAGCTGGGCGAGATTTAGCCTGGATATCAGAAAAAAGCTCTTGAATAGGAGGGGCACAGATCAGTGGAGCAGGTTGCCCAGAGAGGTGGTGGAGGCCCCATCCCTGGAGACATTCGAGGCTGGGCTTGGTGAGGCTCTGAGCAGCCTGCCCTAGTTGGAGATGTCCCTGCTTGTGTAGGGAGGTTGGACCAGGTGATCTCTAGATGTCCCTTCCAGCCTAAGACAATCTATGATTCCATTTTCCTCAGTGCAGTTTGCACTGCACAGCTGACAGTGCTCACCCCCCTTCCCCTGGTCTGAGGAACCGTTCGGAGAAGCTACGCCCCCAGGTCTCCGTGCTCTGGGAGCGAGGCTGGGGACTGACCTGCTGGAGAGCAGCGCAAAGGGACCTGGGGGTCCTGGTGACATGGTCACAGCAGGGTGACCATGAGCCAGCAATGGGCCCTTGTGGCTGAGAGGCCCAATGGCATCCTGGGGTGGATGAGAAGGGGTCTGTAGGTCGAGAGAGATTCTCCTCCCCCTCTACTCTGCCCTGCTGAGGCTGCATCTGGAATATTGTGTCCAGTCCTGGGACCCTCACTTCCAGAAGGACACGGGGCTGCTTGAGAGAGTCCAGCCCAGAGCTACAAAGATGATGGAGTGGAACAGCTCCCTGCTGAGGAAAGGCTGAGGGAGCTGGAGAAGAGGAGACTGAGGGGTGGCCTCATTAATGGTTATAAATATGTAAAGGGTGAGTGTCAGGAGGCTGGAGCCAGGCTCTGCTCAGCCTCAACCAGTGACAGGACAAGGGGCAGTGGGTGCCAGCTGGAATACAGGAGGTTCCATGGAAACATAAGGAGAAACATTTTCACAGTGAGGGTGACAGAGGCTGGACCAGGCTGCCCAAGGAGATTGTGGAGCCTCCTCTGGAGACATTCAGAACCCCCCTGGATCTGTTGCTGCTGTGTGACCTGCTCTAGGTGGTGACCCTGCTCTGGCAGGGAGGGTTGGACTCGATGATCTTTCGAGGTCCCTTCCAACCCCCACCATTCTGTGATCCTGTGCAGGTAGGAATAGTGTGGTATGATGAGGGAGGCAGCTGAAGGTTTTATTTCTTGCTGATGGTAATTGTCTAGTTGAAACAACAAGCGGATGTCTAGTTTTGCTTTAGAGACTACCAGGAGACTGGTTGCTTCTAGCACCTCGCTGCTGTCTGAGCAGCAAGCGCCCACCCGGACCCCCGGAGGTGCCGGAGAGCTGCAGGCTGTTGTCAGAGGGTTGTCGGTCAGGCGCTGTCGGTAGCGAGGGAGACCCTCTGAGCCTGTGGTACAGGCAGTGGAGGCAAACGGCCGTGAAGAGCTCTTGGTCAGTATGGAGGGTGGGTGGTGGGGGGTATAGAATGACATGCTTGTGGGTTTTCTTTCGCAAGGTGTTTCCTTTGGTGAGATCTGATGTCTCGTTTCTGTTAAGCTGAAAATGCTGCGAGTTGGATGAGAAATTGCTAGAGCCTTCTGCTTTGTTAAAACATCTCAGCCTTGCACTCGAGGGAGATCCCTTCCATGCCGCGTCCTACAGGAACTTTCACCCTTTCTCTGACAGGGTGGGTGCTTATGTTCAGTTCCTTGCTGTTCCTGGACAGCTGGCGGGGAGAGCTCGGGCAGCCAGGGGCTGGAGGCAGAGCAGTGGGTTCCCCGTGTGTTCCCGGCAGTGGCTGTTTTGTGTGGCGTGTGGCACGCTGCTTGCTAGTCACGGGTGATAAGCAGATAAGCAGGGCTGTCTGGCTGACCCTGCTGGAATAGTGAAGTTCCTCATGGCAGCAGGAAAGAGGTTTTCTCATCCTTGTCACCCATGGCAGGAGGGAGGATGCAAGCAAAGCAGAGAGGGGTGGATGGGGAAGTGTCTTTAAAGGTCCCTTCCAACCCAAACCCTTCTATGATTGTGTCATTTCTCATCAGCCTTCCAGGGACAGCCGGCAGCATCACTGTCTGGGCTGTTGGAGGAACTGTGCCTGCAGAGCCCTGGAGAACCCCAGGACTAACACCTCGCGTGTGCGATCTCTTGCTTGAGGCAGCCTTACTGTGTAGGCACCAGGTGAAAAATCCCCTGCTGCTGTTTTCTCTCCAAAGAAGCATAGAGAGCTGTCTGTGGGGTGGCACTGAGGTGAGCAGGCACACCAGGGCTGTACTGACAGTGTGCTTTGTCACCTGGAGGCAGGGCGAGATGACAGGACGCTCAGGCCAGTGACCTGTATGTCAGGTGGGGACTTCCCAGCCTCCCTGGTCGGGCCTGTTCCTTTTTGCTTCTGCCTCACGTGCTGTGGCACCGATGCACCCGGGGACTGCGGTGGCTGTATGGTACAGCATGGAGCAGAGCTGCCTGTGTGCACCTCCAGCTCAGCGCTGCTGTGGGGACCTTCTGGAGCAGAGCAGTGCATTAGGGTGTGCTCGCTGTTGACAGGGTGTGCACAGCGTGCTGGTTTGGGCTGGGGTGGGGTTAATGTTCTTTGCAGTATCTGGTACAGGGCTGTGCTTTGTTGTGCTGGAAACAGTGCTGGCAGCACAGGGGTGGTTTCGTTGTCACTGAGCAGCGCTTACACAGAGCCAAGGACTGCTCCTCACCTCACCCTGCCAGCCAGCAGGCTCAGGGTGCACAAGTTGGGATGGACAGAGCCAGGCCAGCTGACCCCAACTGACCAAAGGGATGTTCCAGACCCCATCACATCACGCTCAGCATCTGAAGCTGGGGAGGAAGAAGGAAGGGAGGGTGTTCTTCATGATGATGTTTGTCATCCCAAGTCACTGTTACACGTGGTAGAGTCTGGCTGGCCTGGAGGTGGCTGAACACCCTCCTGGGATGGGATGTGGTGGATGAATTCCTTGTCTTGCTTTGCTTGTGTGTGAGGCTTTTGCTTTATTTATTGAGCTGTCTTTATCTCAAACCGTGAGTTTTCTCACTTTTACCCTTCTGTTTCTCTCCCCTGTCCCACTGGGATGAGGAGCGGGAGTGAGCACGTGGTTGTGTGGGTCTGGAATTAGACCACAGCACATAGGGAGTTGTACAATAAACTGTTCTGTCAGTAGTGCAGAGCTGTCCTTTCTCTGCTCTTCCTGTCGTTGCAGTTGTTGTAATTGCTCAAGATGGTAGGCGCCCACACGCCTTCTTCTGTACCTGGCTACTTTCCAGTTAATTTTCTCCCCACTCCTGAATTCTCATGGCATGTAAAAGTATAATCAAGTGCATCAAGCCAGCAGGTTGTGCCCTGTGCTCAGCAGTGCCGTCCCTCACTTCACGCCGCTTTGCGCTGCCTCTCCCTCTCAGGAACATCAGGAACTCCTACCTCGGGCACTTGGAGTGACCCAGAGTATCTTTGGGACAGTTGTTAGATGAGGTCTATCGTGTGGCTCTGTGGAGATGCTGCTGTTCCTCTTGCAGCATTACAGATCGTTCAAAACCACCCTTGTGATGTTTGGTCTCCGTTATCAGCACACTTTGAAGTGATACCCGCTGAAGACCTCAGTGGAGTTAAGAACGTGGTGGGGGGAAATCTCTGTACATCAAGTCTGGGTGCTAAGTTTTCAGGTCGTGCTGGTGCAGAGACGCTCCGAGCCCAGGTGTGCCTCTTCATGTTAGTGTCTTAAGACACTTAGATGGCTGGAAGCAGACTGCTTCTGGCTTTGCTGACCCTGATCTGCTTGAAGGTGGTGATGGACATGCTTCGTTCACAGCCCAGGTCCTGCTGCAGCTTGCTGTGCCTCTGCTCCAAAAGGCTACACCTTTCTTGTAAGCAGCAGTTGAATGTTCTTGGTCTGGTTTTCAGGACAGACCTCAAAGAGCAGTTGCAGTTGCTTTTCCTGGGAACCTGAGGGTAGGTGTGTACAAGCTGCTGGTTGGCTGGCTGGGGAAGGGTTCCTTGGCTCTTCTACCATGCCAGAGGTCATCTCCTCTTAGCAGAGAGCAAGAAGGGCAGGCAGATCCAGGTGGTCCTCTTGTCCACAGTGGTAGTGCCTTCTGTTGCCCTGTAAATAGCAGGCTCTTTGAGGAGCTCCCTTCTAAGTATCTGGGTGTTTGTGACTGTCCCCACAGACTGAGCTGCTCGGGGTGTGAAGTAACGTCTTGGGACTGGGCACCACCACCAGTGCTTGTGACTGGGGACAGCTGCAGACTCCTGACAGTCGGTGGGCAGCCCAAGAGCTCCCTGTAGGGGAAAGGGACACTCAGTGGAAAGACAGAAGCTGCTCGCAGCAGCTGGGGCATTGTATGCGTTTAGTATTTTATGGATTGTGGATTACTAAATGATTCAGATTAAAATATCTACTGCACCCAGAGGTATTTTTTCCTGATAGTTGACATTTAATAGCATTGCTTTCTGTTAAAGTTTAAATTGGAAGACTGATGGAAAACTGTTCTCAGGGTGCGAGTGTCAAAGGTAGCAAATGGTACTTGCTCGTTGATAAAGTGTTTGCTGTCATAGTGAGGCTGAAGCTGTTAGCTCAAGGGCAAGGACACTTGCATCAAGTTAATAAAAGTGGGTGTAATAGTCTAGTATCTCTCCCTCCAGCCTTGTCCTGCCTGCCCTCCTTAGACTACTGAGGCTCCTGCCCTGAAAGATCACCTGTGTCTTCTGAAGGGACCTCTAATGACCTATCAAAAATTGACAGTGAAATATTTCTACAAAATAGAAGAATTAGTTCTCAACAAAATTAGAGCATCTTTTAAACTCTGGTGGTTCTGCTGTTGGGAGTTGAAATTAATTTATGTAAAGTTCCAAGTTAATTTGGCAAAATTAAACTTGGTTTAACACAGAGTTGACTGACTGAAAGAAATTTTTATGAATAGAATTTATTGGGACTTTGGTTTAGTTTAAGGAATTTTTCAGCCTTAAACATGTCAGTTACTCAGGCACCACATGTGATTTTTCCCTGTAAATTTAAAGAACTTCTTGCCAAAAGTGACCTTCCCTAAAAGAAACTGATGAAAAAAATGATGTATTTTGTGGTGTTTCTATTTATCAGTTCTCTATAAGGGGGTGAAGCACTTACATGGCTTTCCAGACAGCTTCTGTGTCTGTCTGTTCTCTTCCTTCCATAGAAGGATAAATGCTTTCAATATATTTGTGAAGAAGCTGTGTTTCTGTAAAAGAGAAAACACCTATCAGAGGACTGTGAAGTTGCCCAGGTAATTTCGTACGTACTGCAAACTCTGAAGGGAAATGCATTGCTTGCTGTGCCCTTAATGTGTTTTTTTTTGTTTTTTCCTTTGTAGCCTCCCAGCCGAGAGACTGCAGGTGCTGGCCTGCCTGAGCAAGCTGGGGCAGCAGGACGCAGACATCATGAAGGTATCTGCCAGGGCATCCCTCTGCTCCCTGCCCTTTGGCTCGGTGGTGCCAGCTGGACCTGCAGAGGTGCCTGTGCCTTTGCAGAGCAGCCAAATCGAGCTCTTCTCCTCTGAAAAACACATTAACCAGAAGAAATTGTTGCAGTCATCAGCCAAGAGCTTTACGTGAGAGAAGTTGAATGATGAGCTGTTGGAAAGGTGTTGAGAAGCTTCCCCTTTCACATCCTTTTATGTAGAGCCTCCCTTTGTTTTTGTTTTGTTATTAGTTTAGCCCCAGGGCTGGGTTAACAAGCTCCTCCTCACCTCCATCTCCACTGTTTGCTGTGTCCTGCTGTTTCTCAGTGGTGAATGTTGGTTTAACTGGGGCCAGGGCTGCATGTTTTCCTCTGTCATCTGCAGGTTGCTAGACCCCTGGCAGCTCTGCCACCAGCACTAGACAGGACACAGGAAAACCTTAATTGCCTTGATATTTTACCAAGATACCTGTGCAATGAAATGATTTTATCTGCTGCTTTGAGGCAAGGATTAAATGTGTGTGTTTATCTTCCCTGGTAACTGTAGTTCCTCAGACACAGGCTATGGGATGATCAGGGAGTACTTTCCTATCTCAGTTATCTTGGCTTCTGCATTTTCTTTAATGGAAAAGTTTAAGAATCAATTTCCACTCTGCAAAATTTTGCTTTAGAAAACTTAAAAAACCCATGAACAATGTCAAATCAAATGGTTCTTATCAGATTATATCAGTCGGGTATCCCAGTATCTGCTTTAACTGGTATCCCAGTATCTGCTTTAACTGGAATAGCAGATTAAAAAGGTTTTTTCAAGTGTTAGTTTTTGGAATGACACAGAGGCAGATAACATCTTTAGAGATTTTGACTTTAGTTCCCTTGCCCTCTGAAATATGCAGCTTTGTCTTTTTCTTAAGTAGTTCTCCAAGATAAATCTTGATACAGGGAGGACAGGATGGGGTTGTTTTAGAGGAGAAAACAAAACAACTGCCCTTTCCCACCAAATACCTGACTATTGGAGATATCCTTCACCTTGGTGCCTCTTCCTTTTCAAAGTCAAATTGAAATGTTAATTACACTGTTGTTTGGCTTTTGTAGGTTTTTAACGATCCAATTCACGGGCACATTGAAATCCATCCCCTTCTCGTTCGCATCATCGACACTCCTCAGTTCCAGCGCCTCCGATACATTAAGCAGCTGGGTGGCACTTACTTTGTTTTTCCAGGAGCCTCTCACAACCGCTTTGAACACTCCATAGGGTAAGGAGATAGAGTTGGATTTCCCCAGGTTTGGTTCCACCAAGGTGGAGAGCCAGCCGAGGGGCACTGCTGCTGTTGGGCGTGGGAGACGATGGCAGGTGGTGGCACCTTTGGTCTCACATGTGTCCCTGGGTATCCTGTGCAATTATGACCCCTTCCCTTGAACTTCAGTTAATAAAGACAGATAAAAAAACCTTCAAGATGGATCAATGTTAGATTTCTGCCCTTCCTTCTAAGAATAATGTTATTTAAAAAGTATGAGTGCTTTGTGTTCTGCCTGGTCAAAGTTTGAGTTTTAAGTGTGAGCCTGGGAAGGGTACCATATGTAAGTGACACAAATGCTATAAATGACTAATGCTATAAATGGCTGTTTAGTCTTGAGAGAAGACTGAGAGGGGAGCTTATCAATGTCTGCAAATATCTGAGGGGTGGGTGTCAAATGGAAGGGGCCAGTCTCTTTTTTGTAATGCCCAGCAATAGGACAAGGAACAATGGGTATAAACTTGAGCATAGAAGGTTCTGCCTCAACATGAGGAGAAATTTCTTCCCTGTGAGAGTGACAGAGCCTGGCCCAGGCTGCCCAGAGAGGTTGTGGAGTCTCCTGCTCTGGAGACTTTCCAGCCCCCCCTGGATCTGTTGCTGTGTGGGCTGCCCTGGGTGACCCTGCTGTGGCAGGGGGGTTGGACTCGCTGATCTCCAGAGGTCCCTTTCAACCCCCACCATTCTATGGTTCTGTGACTTTCCAGACAGTTGTAACCCAGTTGTAATTGTCTAGCACAGCTCAACCCCCTTTTATCTGTACCGTTTACACTCATAGCTGTGTTGCTTTATGCAATCGATGGCAGATTGTCCAGCCGTTAGCTGGAACCATTAAACAAACAGATGAAGGACACGAGGATTCCCAGGATGTTGCTTGGTCATTCACACTCTACAGAGAAGCTGATTAATGACAAATGGAAGCTTCTTTTAGCTATATCCCAGGGTGCAGAGAAATTAAGTTGGTCAATGGTTTCTTTTCGGGTGACCTGGCCAGCCTGAGGTTGCTTTTGTCAGTGCAGAAATACTGTGCTGTAAGTTTGGGTTCTGCCCCTGCCCTGTGGCACTGAGGAGATGCAAACAGTTATTCAAATCCCTGAGGCAAGCTGGAATTGATTGTATCTGGTAAACCTGAAAAGACAAAAATGTGACGAATATAAACAAAGCTTTCATAACAGGAGTCTGAAAACTCCAGTGTTATCAACAACCTTTTCTTTTGATCAGTTCCATTAATCTATGTGGTTAAACTTAGGACAGTTGTCCTCAATTTATAGATCATTTCAGAGATTTCCTCACAGTTAAAATAGAGAGGTGAGCTTTGTGTGCTTATTGGTCTAGTAAACCACCACCAAACAGTAAAATTTGGTCTAATAAAAGATAACTGTCTTGTCTCATAAAATCTTGTCTTGCTTTAAGATGTCCTGTGAGGGGGACTGTTGAGGCAAGTAGAAAAGGAAGTTAGTTGGTGCAGAGCTTGTAAATAGGAATATGTGCTGTGTGCTCCTCCCTGATGAGTTTGTATCATGAGAACAGAGGGTCCCGTTCGGTGAAATTGAGTATCAAACAGAAAGTGAATGAAGAGAAGCAAAATAACTGTCACAAGGTGGTGTTAGAATAGCAATTTGAAAGGAGAACAGGATGCTTCGGTGGCTGTTGTGGACCTTTGTAGTTGCACCGACAAGTCCAAGGATGATGTGTGAGCTGTGGGCCTTCAACTGGAATGTGTCCAGAGAAGGGCCATGAGGATGAGCAGAGGGCTGGAGCACCTCTCCTGTGAGGAGAGGTTGAGAGAGCTGGGGTTATTCAGTCTGGAGAAGAGAAGGCTCCAGGGAGCCCTTATCATGATCTTCCAGTATCTTAAGGGGGGCTACAGGAAAGCTGGGGAGGGACTTTTTAGGCTGTCAGGTAGTGGTAGGATTAGAGGGAATGGGTCAAAGCTAGAGGTGGGCAGATTCAGATTAGACATCAGGAAGAAGCTCTTCCCCATGAGGGTGGGAGACACTGGAACAGGTTGCACAGAGAGGTGGTGGAGGCCCCAGCCCTGGAAGTTCTTAAGGCCAAGCTGGATGGGGCTGTGAGCAACCTGCTCTAGTGGGAGGTGTCCCTGCCTTGACAGGGGGGTTGAAACTGGATGATCTTTAAGGTCCCTTCCAACCCTGACAATTCTATGATTGAAGACACACGCCGCTGTTCGCTGGGCGGTTGTGTGTTATGAAAGACTGCAAGATGCTCGTCTCCATGCTTTGCTTGTGGCATCTCATGCATTTTTGCTTTCAAATGTGTTACTGATGACAAAAAAAACTATGGGAAGCAGTTTGCCTGAGATTCTTTTGCAGGCCAGGGTTTGCGTGTTCTTTGTGTGCTGCTGCTTAGAGAAGGGCTGTGACTTAATGGAGCAAAAGAGAATAGGTGAACTACTCTTTGTTTGTTTGTTCAGACTAAACCACTACTGTATCCCCTCTCTTTTCTTTTTTTCCTTCCCCTGCACAGGGTGGGATACCTAGCAGGATGTCTGGTTCGTGCACTGAGGGACAGACAACCTGAACTGGATATAACCCAACGAGATATCCTCTGTGTAGAAATTGCTGGGCTTTGTCATGATTTGGGTAAGCAACCCCCGAGATGACATTTGGCTGTTTGAAAGCTGACCTGGCTGTGAGATCAGAACATGAGAGCTGGTTTGGGCAGCTCTGTGTGTGGCCATATTCCAAGACAGGCTTTATCTGTCCTTGGTTGGTCTGGAGTACATCTGTGCAGGCAACTCCACTTGGTGAATCGTAGCCACTCTTAGCTCCTTTCTGTCTTGTTTCCATGTGGTGTTTTTCAAGTTCTGCCCTCAGTTGCTGAAGTGTTCGCGTCCTTCTGTGATGTCTTCAGGTCCCTTAAAAGGTTTTGGGGTGAAAATTAGTAGTCCTTTCAAAATTTGTTATGATTATTTTGTAACTACATAGTTTCTTCAGAGCTGGCACAGAGTGATTACTGGTCTCAGTGTTCCTGCAGTACTTGCCTGTGGTGTAGGTAATGGAAGGGGCTGCATTAAGTGCAGTAGTACTTTATTTTTACTGACAACCAGGTCTCAGACTAAATGTGTATAATCTTTATTTTCAAGGTCATGGGCCTTTTTCACACATGTTTGATGGCAGATTTATTCCAGTCACCCGTCCAGATTTGAAGTGGAAGGTAGGCTTTTTGCTATTAAAGTAAAAATACAAAATTAAATTTTTCAAAGGAGAATAATTCATCTTTAAAGACTCCCAGTGCTTGTGAGAATATAATGATCATCATTTTGCTGGAGTGATTACAAACCAGATTGTCATCTTCTAATCTTGTGATGATTTCCTTGTTTAACTGCTTGTCTGGGGAATGTCACCCCCTCACCGTGGCCATGAGCAGATGCAGTCTTACTAGCAAAGGAGAGAGAGGTATGGAGAGAAATAAGAGATGTTTGTCACCAGCATCTCTCCCCTGGAAGTGCAAATGCTCTTGGAACTCCTGTTCAGGAGATCAGCTTGTGTGCTCTTGTCCTCTTCCCGCAGCTGTCACGCCAGGGGACCAGGAGACGTGGAATGTCTCGGTCTTGTCAGTGCCTGTAGTGTGACTCTGAAGAGGCAGAATTCATTAGGACTGCACCGAGATGGTTTTAAGCCAGCATGTGTATTGCAAAGCTCAGAATGTGTTTTACAGCGGCAAACACCATTTGGGAGCTTCCTTTCCAGTTTACAATTTTAGTTCAAGGCCAGGATGTTGATTAGAGTGTGTAAAGGGCAAACTTTCAGAAACTTTGAACAGAGTTTCCAGGGTTTCATGTGATGATGAAATGTAACACAGTCCTTTCAGGCCTCTGTCTGCTTGTAATGGCTAAACAAAATCAATCTGAGTAAACTTGTTAATCTTCTGCACACCAGAATTGCTTATTTTGTCCTTTAGCAGTTGTAACTCTCTTGCTGCTGTTTGTTAAAATACAAAATCAGCTCTCTACTGAATGAAGAGCGGGTTTCTGGACTCTGTAGATGGGGTGATTTCCTGTTTGGTTCTCTACAAAACGAACAGAAAAATCACCCAAATGCTGCCCTTTCAACACCACTGTGTCCAGTGCTCTACCAGCCACTGCTGCTGGGTGAGGAGGAAGCTGTGGCACTGCAGGAAAGATGCTTCCATTTTACAATGCAGCATTTAGTTCTTCTGTTGTTTTGTTTGTGTGTTTGTTTGTTTTTTTTTTTTCCCACAGCATGAAACTGCTTCTGTTGAAATGTTTGAGCACCTAATCACTTCCAATAAACTAGAAGAAGTCATGAAGTCGTATGGTCTTGTCCTGGAAGAAGATATGTACTTCATCAAGGAGCAGATAGGAGGACCTATAGAGGAAACTGCTTCTGAGAAATCGGTGAGTCGGTGTAACTGCTCCTGTGGTTATCCCAACAAATGTCTTCAGTTTTACTGAAATAGTTGGTATTTTTTGCTTCTGATACATTTTATTATTTGCTTTAGCCTCATGAAATTCTGAGACTCCTGGCTCAAGAGGTTCTAGAGAAGTGTAGTGCTTATTTCTTACAGCGCTGGCAGGAGGTGGTAGCTTTGCTATGTTGTGTGCTTACATCTTCCTGAGACATTCTTAACTCAAAATCTTCAGATTAGAGAAATTCTAAGAATGTTGTTTGTACTTAGTGAACCTAATTCACTGTAACTAGGTTGGTAGAATTGAATTTTTGATGGAAACCTTAAATGACCAGGTTAGGATAACGGCCTCTTTACGGTATGCCTGGTAGTGTGGTGCTGAGGGCAGGCTGTGTTTTCAGGTGGCCGTTTGAAGGACACATGGAGGTAGTTCAGGGTAAGGTGGGAAAATGGAGAGCAAAGCTGAGAACTGGCAGAGATGAGGCAAGGAGCAATGCAGAGTGAGGCCTGAGTGCCAGAGCTGAGTCAGCTTTGACAGCAGTGTAAAGCTTGGCTTTATTGCAGTAACAAATGTAAGGGCAGGGATAAGACTTGAAGAAATGTGTTGCCTCAAGAGGCAAAGAAGAGGAGGTTGTGACTATTAATCCTTGCAACTCTGAAAGATTTAAGTTCTCTCTTCACTTTATAGCTCTTGTCATCTCTTCAAGGACAGGCATTCAGTTGCTACCAGAGTTAAGAGCCCCTCTGTGGGAGATCTGTGGTGACAATCTGGTCCTATTCAGAATTTCTATGTTGTCCCAAACAAATCCCCCACAAGTGGTAGCACTCACACGTGTTTCACCATGTGTACTCCAGCACTGATGACAAACATGAGGAGCTTAGCATAATAAAATTCAGCCTGAGATCTTAGAGGAAGGGCATATTTATTTACCAAGTCTGCAAGTTGAGTTTTACCCACTTGGTCTCGTTCGCACACAAATCTTCCTGCCTGCCACTTGCACTGATCTTGTGCCAGGTTCTTACCCAATGTCTGTTTTTGTCTTGTTTGGGTTCTACGCCTGCTTTCAGCAGGGTAACATGAAAAGGGGTGTCACACATGATATGTGGCAACCTTCTTGCCACCCTCCTGGTGTTAGGCTGCAGGATCTTCTGCTGGCTGTCACTGGTAGTGTGGTGGTCTCACCAGGGTACAGGCCCCTCTGCTGGTAGGGGCATCTGTGCTGTGGTGTGATCGAGCTGCTGGCCCTTCAGTCCTGCTGTCAGCGATGTCACATTTGTGCTTTGAACATAAACTGTGTCCTGAACATCATCCCAGGAGCAGAGCTGTCTGTTACCAGCACAGGATGCTTTTGTCCACGATGTGCTGCTCTCTTTCCGCTGCTTACACGCGGCTCCGATATCATTCCCGTCGAGCTCAGCATTTCTGCAGTGCAGATAACACAAAAGACATTTCTCTGTTTGCATACAATGGTTTTTTACCCTCAGATTTTTCAAGGCCACTTTATGGCACTTTTTCTTTAGATGAAAAATCATTAAATTTCCAAGAAAATAATGCTTACGTTCAGCCCCATGGAGGGGGATCTTGGCATCCTGGTGGACAGTAAGTTCTGCATGGGCCAGCAATGGGCCCTCAGGGCCAGGAAGGCTCCTGGGGGGCATAAGGAAGAGTGTGGCCAGCAGGTCAAGGGAGGTTCTGCTCCCCCTCTGCTCTGCCCTGGTGAGAGCACACCTGGAGTGTTGTGTCCAGTTCTGGGCTCCCCAGTTCAAGAGGGACAGGGAAATACTGGAGAGTCCAACAGAGGCTGTGAGGATGCTGAAGGGACTGGAACATCTCTGTGCCTTGGAAAGGCTGAGAGCCCTGG
>JANHGN010144406.1:0-15471 GCA_024605025.1 Megaceryle maxima | reverse complement strand
GTTGCAAGAGGAGAACTACCTGAGCACACCACGCTGGCATCTTCTCCATGGTGACAGTTACTCTGTCCCCAGGGACGTGCTTGGCACTGGGCGAGGGAATTCTCGGTGCCAGCACAGGCCACGTCATCCAGCCAGATGCGCCCTGTCCCCTGCCCGAAGCGAGCCCGGCTGGGAGCTGCCTCAGCTGTACCACAGCCCAGCTGCCTGCAGACCACGGCCGCATCGTTCAGGTCCCAGTTGTCATCGCAGACCGTCCCCCACTGGCCGCCGTGGAGCACCTCCACCCTCCCAGCACAACCGTGTGGCCCATCCACAAGCCGCAGGTTGGCTGAGCTGGAGTTGCCTGCATTTGTGGGGAGAGGAAGATGTGGGCACAAGGCTGGAGGGTGTGACCACATCCCTAGGTCACTCCCCATCTGCAGCACTCCAGGTGCCTCCAGCGAGGAGTGGGGCAGGGTCAGTGTTCAAGTATCACAGCATAGACTACAAACAGCGTTGATGTGGCTGGGTGCTGCTGTTTTACCAGGGGGACAAAACCCTGGGGGTGATGCCGGGTTTGGGTTTGAAGGGACCTTTAAAGACCGTCTAGTCCAGCTCCCCCTCCATGGGCAGGGACATCTTCCACTAGACCAGGTTTCTCAAAGCCTCATTCCACGTGACCTTGAAGACTTGCAATGATGAGGCATCCACAGCTTCCCTGGACAACCTGTTCCAGTGTCTCAGAACCCTCAGTGTGAAATATTTCTTCCTCTGTCCAATCTAAACGTACCCACTTTCACTTTCAAACCTTTGCCCCTTGTCTCGTCACCATGGGCCTTGGTAAAAAGTCTCTCTTTTTTTCTGACAGACCCCTTGGAGTACTGGGAGGCACAAGAAGGTCTCCCCAGAGCCTTCTTCTCTCCAGGCTGAACACCCCCAACTTTCCCAGCCTGGCCTCCCAGCAGAGGAGTCCCAGCTCCACCAGGTCCCTGTCTCTGCTGTGCTGAGGACTCCAGAGCTGGCCCCAGCACTGCGGGGGGGGGGGTCTCGCCAGAGTCCTGGGATCAGAGGGGCAGGATTCCCCCCCCCACCCCGGTGCAGGACCTTTCTCTTGGCCTTGAGGTGAAGGTCCAGGAGATACACCTGGGTGAGAGGTGCAAAAAGCCCCTGTGCCAGCCCTGCACACGGCATCTCCTCTGAAGGGGGCCAGCTGCCCACCCCCAGGCACCAGCAGGAGCTCTGCCTCCAGCCAGCCCCACCCTGGTTCTCACCTGAGCACACCACACCGGCATCCTCCCCATGGTGGCAATTGTGGATGCCCCACATCTTGGCTCGGCAGTCAGAGAAGTCGGTTTCGTTCCCTGTGCAGCTCACATCGTCCAGCCAGATGGGGCCGGCTCCCTTCCCAAACCGAGCTGAGCTGAGGGCCGAGAGGGCTTCCCCACAGCCCAGCTGCCGGCAGACCACGGCTGCATCACTCAGGTCCCAGCTGTCGTCACAGACCGTCCCCCACTCATTGTTGTAAAACACCTCGACCCTCCCGGCACAGTTGTTCAAACCACCCACCAGGCGAAGCCTGGGGATGCTGGAAACCCCTGAGCCTGAAAAATACCCCAAAAAGAGCATTTTTGGGGATACTCTTGTGCATCTCAACACCTGCCTGCTTGGAGAGGGCAGGACATCACTGCAGCAGGTCCAGGTGCTGAGCTTGCAGTGAGCTTGTCTCTCCGTGTCTCTTTACCAGGGACCTGCAGCAAAGTGAGCACAGGGGAAGCAGGGTGGCAGGAGCTTCAGAAGGTCCCTTCCACTAGTTGCACCCTGAGGGTGTTTTCACCCTGATCCAGAGGTTGGGACAGGAGAAAGCACACGTGTCTCCACCTGAGGGACCCTTTGCTCGTAGGAAAGCATGAACAAGGGTTGATGCACCATGGCCCTCCCCAGTGTTTGTCCTTTCCTTTCACCCTGCTTGGAAGCTGAATCACTTACGCCAGCCTGGCGCTACCCAATTATTGCCCTAGAAGAAGTGACAAAAGATCTTTTTCTGTTTGTCCTTGTCCTGACCACTTCTGATGGCCACCATGACCTGCCCGGGGAGGCTGACCTTCTAAGACCAAGGCTAGGCTGGTAGCAGCTATCTCAAAAGCGGTGTATCACCTGAGAGCTGCTGGCTTAGGTGCATCTTTCTGCATTTATCTGCAGGGAGAGGCTCTGTGGTAGCATGGAGCAAAAAAAATCCACCACAGGAGCAGCTTCAACCCTAGTGTGCCAGGGTTCATTTGGTGTGATGGAAATCTACTTTTTACAGGCTTGGGATTTCTGGGAATGCCAGAGTTGGTGATTCCAAAGACTTTGCCTGAGCCTAACAAGAGATAGGACAAGAGGAAATGGCCTCATGCTGCACCAGGGGAGGTTTGATTGGACATGATGGAAACTTTCTTCATGGAAAGGATTGTCAAACCCTGGCCCAGGCTGCCCAGGGCAGTGGTGAAGTCTCCATCTCTAGAGGAGTTTCAAAGCTGTGGAGATGTGGTGCTGAGGAACATGGTCTAGTGGTGCCCTGGAAGTGCTGGGTTAATGGTTGGACTCAATGATTTTAAAAATCACTTCCAACCAAAACAATTCTGTGATTCTATGAGGGAAGCCAGGGACTGGTAGACCTTGAAATAGGAAACACCTTGTGCTTCCTGGTGAGATGGTAGGAATGAGGGGTGGTTAAGGCAGGACAAGGAGGAGCTGGATGGACACAGTTGGCCAGACTGCACGGCCTCCCCCAGGGGAGGACTGATCCCTGACTCACAGCCACTGACCTGTGGCCACAGAGCACGAGACACCTGCATGCTCCTTGGACTTGCAGCTTGCTGCACCCCAGAGCTTGACCTTGCATTCAAAGAGGGCCCCCTCGGTCCCGCTGCACTCCGCGGCATCCACCCAGATCAGGCCACCTCCACTGCCAAACTGGGTAGAGCCCACAGCTGACTGTGCCTCCCCACAGCCCAGCTGCCGACACACCACGTGGGCTTCGGCCAGGTCCCAGCCATCGGTGCAGATGCTGCCCCAGCGCTGATCATGGAAAACTTCAACTGTCCCAGAGCACGGGTCTGAGCCGTTCACCAGACGGAGGCTTCCGAGGTCAAAAATGCCCGATTCTGCAACACCAGAGAGCGTTAAGAGGCTGCCCTCTGCCCTGGGAAACCTCAGGCTGCCCACAATGGGTCATGTGAACTGGCCCAAGTGGTACCCGAGGCTTGATTAACATGGGCCTGACCAGCCTATGGTTGATGAACCTTGTATAGTTTCCCTCCCAAAGCAGATACAGAGGGCAGGGTCCTGTCACTAAGACTGGGGTATCCTTGTGCCATTTGGGACTCCTGGGACACCTCCCCTGCCCTCCAGCTGCTGCTCCTGAAGGGCACAGGTTCTCGTGTAGGGTCTCTTAGCCCAGCTAGCCCACCACCTTCCCATGCTGGGGTGATCGAATTGACCACAGGCTGTCTTGGTCAGGGACACTTCACTATTAAGCGAAGTCCATCCCGATATTAAGCAACCTGGTCAGGTTTGCTGCGGTGCTCCTGGTGCCACTGAGGACAGTGGTTACCTGAGCACACCACACTGGCATCTTCTCTGTGCTCGCATCCATGGTCACCCCAGCCCTTGGTTCTGCACTCGGAGAGGGCTGCCTCAGTCCCCCGGCAGCGCACATCGTCCAGCCAGATGGGTCCCTGCCCCTGCCCAAAGTGAGCCTGTAGTGGAGCCGATACCACCGTCCCACAGCCCAGCTGCCGACACACCACTTTGGCATCCATAAAGTCCCAGCTGTCATCGCACACCGTCCCCCACTTCTCGTTGTGAAACACCTCCACCCTCCCAGCGCAGCGACCTGGGCCGTCCACCAGCCGGACTGGGGTGAAGCTGCCAACAGCCGAGCCTGCAAATGGGCAGGGAGACAGTCAGAGCATTCAGACTTCATGGGAGGAGGAAGGACCCTGCGTTTTGGCTGGTGCTGCACAGTCACATCACCTCTGAACCCAGAGCATCTCATCCCCACCTTACAGAGGAACTTCTCAAAGGGTTTAGGGGTTCTTGACCCAGCAGCAATTGGGGTAATGATGGCATCAGCTGCGATGGGGGAAATTCCTGATGCATCCTGACCCACTGCTGGTGCCAGATTGGAACCCACCTGAGCACACCACACTGGCATGCCTTCCATGGATGCAGCTGCTCTCTCCCCACAGGCTCGCCTGGCATTTTGTGAGGTCTGTCTCCGTCCCCTGGCAGTTCACGTTGTCCAGCCAGATGCGTGACGGTCCGGTGCCAAAGTCCACCCCCTCCACTGCCCTCAGTGCAGTCCCGCAGCCCAACTGCTGGCACACGACCTCAGCGTCCTGCTTATCCCAGCCGTGGTCACAGACAGCTCCCCACTCGTCCTGGTGAAGCACCTCGACTCTGCCAGTGCAGTGGTTTGAGCCGTTTGCCAGCCGGAGATGAGCTGGCTCGGGGATGATCGAGTCTGCAAACCCTCAAGAGAGTTATTGATGCCCTCAGTCACTAGTTCCTTTCTGTCCTTATCCAACTGCAATTAAGCTCCCAGACCCACTTCAAGCTGCCCAAAGGCACAGAGTAGGAGAGAACAGGAGGGGAGAAATCCAAAACTGCCCCCAGGAGCACTCTCCACCAGAGTATCTATCTGCAGAGGGTGGTCCATGCTGGTCCTGAACCCTCCTGGACCTCAGTCTCCCTCCCTGCAAGAACTGCTCGCCAGGCAGGTTGCTTTTGACAAACTTCCCAGTAGCTTCCCAGAGCTGGTCCCATTGTTGGAGCTGGAGGGTTTCTCAGAGAGTTGGGAAATAGGGATCTCTGCAGGAATGTCTCCCACCACCATAAATAAACATCTTGGGATGGGAAGAGCAGCCCCACAATGGGACCAGCAGATACAGGGAGGGTTCTGGAAAACCCCACCGGCTGCTGATACTGATGTCCAGTCTTATCTAAGGGTGCAGACCCGCTATCATGACACCCCCCCACCTCCCACTGCCTTGTGCGTAGCAATCAATGCCAAAGGAGCATTAATGACCTGAGCAAACCACGCCAGCATCTTCTCCATGGTAGCAATTATTGATGCCCCGCCGCTGGGCCCGGCAGGCAGACAGCGTGCTCTCCATCCCCGTGCAGTTCGTGTCGTCCATCCAGATGATGCCATCCCCACGACCAAACTGAGCCCCCCCGGGCGCCGACAGCGCTTGTCCGCAGTCCAGTTGCCGGCAGACGACCTGGGCATCCAGCAGGTCCCAGTTGTCATCGCACACAGTCCCCCACTGCTTGTTATGGAAGACTTCAACCCTGCCAGCGCAGCGGCTGCCATAGTTCACCAGCCGGACCTGTTCACCCTCTGAGGTACCTGGAAGAGGGAAATATGGGGAAGGGCCATCACCCCTGGGTGAGGAAAATTTCCCCAGCACCTTCTTCGGTTGCTGAGTGTTGCACCAAGTGCTGCAGGCTTGTCTAATCCCTGCAAAGAGGAGCTGGCTGCTTCCTGGTGCCTGCTGGCAAAGGGGTGAGAAGCTGCGAGCTGCACCCCGGCACCATCCCACCCACTGGCATCTGCACCAGCCCCTCCAGGAGGACACTCAGAATTTATCCAGCCTCCCAGACACCCCGTGACGGAAATGCCCATGAAGAGGGCACATTGTCCGGGGATGCTCGCAGAGGCAGAAAATCAAGGTGATGCACCAAGACCCACCACTTCTTGTGCCATGTTGTTCCTGAGGGGTTTACCTGCACACACCACACCAGCGTCTCTCCCAAGGTGACATGTGCTGTTGCCCCGGGACTTCACCTTGCACGCAGAGAAGGTGGCCTCCGTGCCCACACAGATCACGCTGTTGGGCCACCACTTCCTGTGTCCTTGCCCAAAATGCGACCCATCTGGTGCCGACAGTGCTCTTCCGCAGCCCAGCTGCCTGCACACCACTCGAGCCTCAGCCAGACTCCAGTCCTCGTCACACAGAGCTGCCCAGGTGCCCTCGTGGGTGACCTCCACCCTGCCTTCACAGCGTGTTGAACCATTGGCTAGGCGGACCTCGGTGGCCACGGAGACTCCTGAAGCTGCCAACGAAAGGCATGCAGCAGATGAGCCACGGTTCCTTCTGCTCTGGCCTGTGCATCCTCCATGAGCAGTGAGTGCCCACACTGGAGAACAAGTGCCTGCAGTCTCAGCATCCTCTTGATGAGGGTGAACTATGCCTGCAGGAAGCCTTCTGTGGTACAGCTTACTTGCCCCCAGGGCAAGCCAGGCTTTGGGGTTATGTCCTCAGTCATTCCTGCATGGGACTGCAGACGAGAGGCCCTTTGCTGTTCCCACTGCTTAACCCTGGACCCACAGCAGCAGGAGGTAGGCAAAGGCTTTGCAGGGTGACTTGCCCACCTGTGTGCTACAGGTGGGCCCCAGAGCTGCCAAGAGGATGCTGTGGGCAAGAACCCATTGTGAGGGACTCAGGAGCCATCCCATGACCTCTTTGGAAACCCTGTAAGGCTGACTTGGCCCTTCTTACACCTGGAGGTGAATTACCTGAACATATCACTCCAGCATCCTCCCCGTGGAAGCAGTTGTTGTCCCCCCACGTGCTGGCCTGGCAGTTGAAGAGGGTTTCCTCAGTGCCTGTGCAGTTGACTTCATCCAACCAGATGGGATCATGGCCCCTACCGAAGTGAGCCCCACCGGTGGCTGACAGCGCTGTGCCGCAGCCCAGCTGCCGGCAGACCACCTCTGCATCCACCAGGTCCCAGCCGTCATCACAGACTGTCCCCCACATGTGGTTGTGGAGCACTTCCACCCTTCCAGCACAGCGGTTGGGGCCATTGAGCAGCTGGAGGGTGCCCAGGGCACTGATGCTGGAGTCTGTGGGTACCCCAAGGAGGAGGACAGTCAGGGAATGGTTGTGCATCATGGCCAGTACAGCAGGAAGGGATGCAGGGGTGGAGGTGGTGCACAGACAGATGGCTGCTGTCCCAGACTACCTGAGCACTCAACGCTGGCATCCTCCACATGGTGACAGTTGTGCTCCCCCCATGGCCTGGCTCGACATTCGGAGATGTCCCTTTCCTCCCCGGTGCAGTTGACCTCGTCCAACCAGATCTTTCCTGTTCCTTCTCCATACCGAACTCCTGGTGCCACTGACAGCAATGTCCCACAGCCCAGCTGCCGGCACACAACCCGGCCTTCAGGGGGACCCCAGCCATCGTCACACACTGTCCCCCACGTCCCATTGTGCAGCACCTCCACTCGTCCAGCGCAGCGGCCAGGGCCACCCGCCAGGCGAAGGAACCCCTCTGGGCTCTTGGCAGCTGCACCTGCAAAACCTGGAGGGGAGATGAAATCCTGGGGGTGGATGAAGCTCAGCTGCTCATGCATTTGAGATGGCTTCTTCCCTCCAAAAAGGGTTTCAGAGGTGTTGTTGACCATCTCACACCTGCCCTGGTCATCTCAGATGGCCTTGGGTATCTGCAGTCAACACAGCCCCATCTCTGCATCTAAACCCTGGATTGCACCATCTTAACCTCAGCATGGAGGAGCTCTTTTCTTGATCATCTAACAGACAGAAAAAGATGGGTATTGGAGCTTGTGCATGTTTTTGGATGATTGGTCAGCAGCACAGAGGTAGTGTCACCATCAACAGATGGACCTTGGGGTCCATCTGTGTGGCAAGCTCACGGGGACATGTGGGAGAGTGCTTGAGCTGAGGGTCTTGACAAAGAGACCAATGGCGTGAGGTTGCCACTGGTCCCACAGTGCAAGGGCACCCACCAAAGGGAGATGGTGCAGAAAGGAGCCCTAACTGGATGTTAGTCACATGGAGAGTTCAGCTGGGTCAGCAGAAAAAAAAAAATCTCTGGAGGGATAGGATTGCATTGTGTAAATAAGCTTTTTGACCGTGGATAATGATCTCTGAAGCACTCAGGCACTAATTTGTGCATGAGTCTGACTGTCAGCAAGCAAGGGGTCAGATGTAGCACTTGGGAAGTGACAGAGGCCAGAAAAATGATGAAATGTGTTAAAAATACTGACTATCAAAGAGGCAAAGGCTGTGTTGGATTTTCCAGGAGCAGGACTTAAAAAAAAAAAAAAAAAAAAAAAAAAAAAAAAGGGGGAAGATTGTGCTGTTTGAGAAAAAATCACCAAAGAAGCAGGAAACCCAGGAGGGTTAAAGCAAACTCTTGGTTCCAAGAGGCCATGGTGCCAAGTGGCCTTAACCGTTCATCAGCCTGAAAATTCAAATGAAATCTCTACCAGCAGGGGAAGCACGTTCCTAATTTTGGTCCCTCCAAACCCGATCAGAAGATGAGCGTTTCTGCTCGTGCCCATTGTCAGTGTGAGTCAGCACTAAGAAGGTTGACCCAGATCAAATAAGCAGCTTCTGCTCTGAGCTGGGGCAGCTTGGCAAAGCCCTGAGCCCTGAAGCATTTCCAAAGCAAAGCTGCCGTTGAACCATCACCATGATATTCCTCTGGCAGCAGAGCTCTGCCCCAGCCTTGCACCAGTGTCTGAGAGCAAATCCTATCTGAGGATCAGGGATCTGTAGTGTCTGCAGCTTCCTTAGCCCAAGAAGGGACTTGTCTCTTGCCAGTGTCTTGCCTGCCTGCCCTGTTAGACCCAAAACTGATCAGTTCCTTATGCTGTACATCCATGAGTCACTCAGCCTTGTCCTGGCTGTGTGGGTCCCTGCTTGCTCCCCTCCCCATCATACAGGGAGCAGCCCCTGTGAGCACACATGGCTGTTGCATTTGACCAAGCTCCCGCTGTGCTGCAGTACCGTGAGTGTGCCATGGATGGCCTGGGAGAAGACAAGATTACATTAGGGCAGGAGCCCCTGGCCATCTATGAGACAGTTTCAGGATCAGGCATGGCTCCCTCCACTCCTGGAATGCTCACAAGCCTTTAATTACGGAGCACAAGCCTTTGATGATGGGGCAAAACCACGTGTGCAGAAGCAGACCTGCAGCATGTGGCTCCTGGAGCACAGCAGAAATAGCTGAGCTCCTGTCTTCATGTAGAAAACCTTTCCCATGTCCCCAAAGCCATCATAAGCCATTTCCCATGCCCCAGACCCTCAGGTGAGTCCCAGGACACCTAACCAGCCTCTGCTTTGCTCCATGAAGTGCCAGCCGAGCAGGCTGGAAGAGCCAAGGTGGCCAATGGGCTCCCTGCAGTCATCAGAGAAGGTGAACTCCACTCACCCCAAAGACACGTCATCAAGAGGAGGGTCCCCACGTTCCTGGACCCACTGTGGGAGAGTCGGTTTCCGCCACTGGTATGACTGGGTGAGGAATGGAGACCAGCTGGTATCCCCATGTTTGCAGCCTGGCCACAGGCTGGAGGTTGGAGTGGACTGTCCTTGTGAGAGATGTCAGCTGAGCCCAGTGTTCCAATGGCTTACTGGGAGGGCAAACTGGGATTTCTGCAGTGAGCTCTCTTCCTCCGACCTGCTCCCCCCTGGGAGTTTCACCTCCTGTGAAGTTCTGCCAGGAGGTGACCTGCTGCCCTGTGCAGTGGCCAGTCTTGTCATCAGCTTGCGAAATGGCAGCTGTTCCAGGAAAGCCTGGAGCAAACACAACCTTCTCAACACTCAGGTCCCATCTCATACGTGCCAGGCTTGGCTGCCCTGACGCGTCCTGGTACAACGCACCGGCTTTTGACAATCTAAATCAAACCTCTCTGCACAGAACTGGGGATAGACCACAGAGTCAGTCAGAATCACAGACTGGTGGGGGTTTGAAGGGATGTCTGGAGGTCATCTGGTGCCACCCCCCCTGCTCCAGCAGGGGCACCCAGAGCAGGTGACCCAGCAGCGCAGGGTCCAGGGGGGCTTGGAACCTCTCCAGAGAAGGAGACTCCACAACCTCTCTGGGCAGCCTGGGCCAAGGTCTAACATCCTCAAAGTAAAGAAGTGTGTGTGTTTATGACGGTGACAGTCTTCACATCATCTTGCAGGCAGCCACTGTTTGAGGACTCATCCTGCAATTCATGGGCAAGAAACACGTACGTGTTTGATCTCCACATACCTTTACTAATTGCAGCTCAGCTTTGGCTGGTGAAGGGCTCCAACTGTTGTTCCAGAGGGCTGAGGTGCTTCAGCAGCATCAGTGGGGGACAGCATGTGATGATGACTGGGACCTGAGTGACACTGAGTTGGTGTGTTGGCAGCTGGGCTGTGGGGTGGCTGTGTCAGATGCAGGCTTGGCTCACTTTGGGACAGGGTCCAACCATATCTGTCTGGGTGGTGTTGGGTGCACGGGGGCAGAAGCTGCCCTCTCCAAATGCTGGTCCAGGATGGAGGAACCTATTGTTTGCCACCACGGCGGAGATGCTGGTGTTGTGTGTTCAGGTGACTACTGTGTTTTTTACTCTTGAATGTCGTTATTCAAGAATCCTTTCAGAGCCTTCCATTATCTACACTGGGCACTGGTGAGGCCTCAGCTTGAGCACTGTTTTCAGTTTTGGGCACCACAGGATAAAAAAGAGATCGAGGTGCTGGAGTGAGTTCAGAGAAGGGCAACAAATCTGGTGAAGGCTGTGGAGAAAATGTCTCATGAGGAGCAGCTGAAGGACCAGGGTTTATTTAGTCTGGAGAAGAGGAGGCTGAGAGGAGACCTTATTGCTCTCTACAGCTACCTGAAGGGAGGGTGTAGTGAGGTGGGTGCTGGTCTCTTCTCCCAGGTAACTGGAGATAGGATGAGAGGAAATGGGCTTAAGTTGCACCCGGGGAGGTTTAGGTTGGATATTAGGAAAAATATTTTTACTGAAAGAGTGTTGAGGCCTTGGAACAGGCTGCCCAGGGAAGGGGCAGAGTCACCATCCCTGGAGGTGTTCGAAAAGCATCTAGATGTGGCCCTTCAGGACATGGTTTAGTGGTGCTGATAATATTTAGTAGATGGTTGGACTTGAGGATCTTGAAAGTCATTTCCAACCTTAATGGTTCTATGAATTTATGATTCTATCTGAAGGGGGGTCTACAACAAAACTGGGGAGGGCCGTTTTATGAGGGCTTGCAGTGAGAGGACAATGGGCAATGTCTTCAAACTGGAAAAGGTAGCTTTGGATTAGAAATTGGGAAGAAGTTCTTCACTGTGACAGGTTGCCCAGAGAGGCTGTGGATGCTCCATCATTGGTCAGGTTGGACAGGGTTCTGAGCAACCTGGTCTAGTGAGACGTGTCCCTGCCTATGGCAGGGGGATTGGAACACAATGATTTTGAAGGTGTCTTCCAATCCAAACCTTTCTGTGATTCTATGATTCTGTGAAGATTCAGGGGAGAGTTGGGCTGCGTGGCTGGAAAGAGGAAGGGTGACTTTGCCAGTGCCATGGTCTCCTCTGAGCCTGGGTAGCACCAAACCCCACAGAAGAGCTGAGGTTGCTCTTCTTGCAGAGGTCTGTCCACCTAGTTCAGTGACTGGTCTTGCTGATGAAACCCCAGGGATGTGGAGGACACAAGCAACCTGAGAAGTGCTGAGCATGAGAATCTAAGCAAAGTGGTGAGAGACATGTGGACAAACCTTCTGGGCTGTGGGTGGAAAAAGGCTTTGCTTGGTGAGATGTGGAGTTGCAATCCAGAAACCCATCCAAAGTTGAAAGCAGTGTAGGAAGAAGGGAGCCATTGTACTAAGACATCAGTGGTCAGGAGAGGAGGAGTTTTATGACTTCCACTGCTTTTCTCCTTTTCCAGCAAGTGCATCTGAATTTTCTCTATTTTGGCAGTTTTCTTATTGTATCTGGTGCTAATTAAAGCCTGGCTTTAAATATCCAGCATCCCTCTGGTGTCGGGATGTTCAAGATGCAGGACCAAGCATGTTCTTCTCTAAGGTCCAGGTTGCCAATGGCATAAAAGGAGCAAAAATGCACCCATTAGCTACTACATAGTGGCTTTAGCTACTGTGAGGTGTGCAGGAGTGGAAGGAGACCTCCTAAAAGGGTGTCCACCTTGACCCGTTTCAGACCCTGCGGCGTTGTGGCTGGTGAATGGCTACAGCCTCTGTGCTGGAAGAGTTGAAGTGGCACCAGTGGGGAACTGTGTGCGATGATGGCTGGGGTGAAGAGGACACCGCAGTTCAGTGCCAGCAGCTGGGCTGTGGGATGGTGGTCTCAGCCCCTGTTTTGGGCAAGGGCCTGATGCCATCTGGCTGGATGACGTGAACTGCATGGGGAGGTAGTACACCCTCTTGGAGTGCCTGGCCAGGCCGTGGAGCGCACACGACTGTGACCATGATGAAAAGGCTGGTGTGGTGTGCTCAGGTAACACGGCCACCCCTGGCTTGTTAAAGGGTCTGGTCATGTTGCAGCCCTGGAAAAATTCAAGGTGAGGTTGAATGGGGCTCTGAGCAACCTGATGAAGTTGGATGTCCATGATCATTACAAGGGGTTGGACTAGATGATCTAGGGCCTAGAGCACAAGTCTCGAGAGGAGGAGCTGAAGGACCTGGGGTTGTTCAGCCTGGAGAAAAGGAGGCTTAGGGGAGATCTTCTGGCTCTTGACAACTCCCTGACAGGAGGTTGGAGCCACATAGGATAGGTCTCTTCTCCCAAGGAACAACTGATAGGCCAAGAGGAAACGGCCTCAAGTCATGCCAGGGAATGTTTAGGCTGGACATGAGGAAAAACTTAATTGAAAGGGTTGTTAAGCAGGGGAATAGGCTGCCCAGGGCAGTGGTGAGTCCCTACCCCTGGAGGGGTTTCAAAGCTGTGGAGATGTGGTGATGGGGGACATGGGTTAGTGGTGACATGGCAGTGCTGGGGGAATGGTTGGACTTGAGGATCTTAAAGGCCTTTTGCAAGCAAAACGATTCTATGACCTTTAAACGTCCCTTGCAACCCAAGCCAGTCTATGCTGATGTGATCTCCTTGGTCAGGCTTGGAGAGTTCACAGCTGCCACTGGCTCAGGAGGCAGACAGGGATGTGCACACTGGAGAGTGAAGATTTGCTTTCATTCATCCCAATCTGGGTCCTGTGTTTGTAGACCCCATTGAAATTGTCTTGAGCACCATGGCCAACAATGTCATTTCAGGATGGAGCTTCCTGAGTATGTGATCAGCACAAGTTGGAGGAGAATGATCCTGACCATAGGAAGTATTACGGTGAAAACCTTCCAGAAGGAAAACCTACAACACAGGGAATATCCTCATGGATGAGCTGGGAAGATGAGTGTCATGGTTGGTGTTGAAAAGACTTGCCCCAGCATTTAGCTTTGCCTTTCTCTTTCCACCTAACTTTGGACAAACTTCAAGGCTTCTGTGACCCACTCAAGGCCAGTGGGAACAGAGAAGTATCTCCATGTCTTGGTTTGAGTGAAAACAGAACTAATTCTGTTCAGTGATTTTACTTTTCAGTTCAGTTCTTCTAACTAACAGAACTTTCTGAAGTTAGCAGACTGTTTTCACAGACAGTGTCTGCTGCCAGCAGTGATAACACCCCGTGTTTAGAGTTACTACTAAGGATTGATATGCAGACCAAGGCCACTGCTGGATCTTGCGCGCCACACTGGGGGGTGCAGGAAACTGAAAGGCTGCACTGCAGGGAGGAGTGGACAAGGCAGGTGACCCCAAACTGACCAATGAGGGATTCCAGCCCATATACGTCATATTGGGTATAAAGCTGAGGGATCCGAGGGGTCTATGGGGGCTTCCTATCAGGGGTTTTTCCTACTTAGGGGACTTCCTACTTAGGGGCTTCCTACTCCCGGGCTCTTCTTCCCTCTTGGACTGCTTCCTCGGAGTATCCAAGAAGGACTCTGTCTGTTCTGCCTTTGATCCCGTGTTCCTGAATCCGGTAGCAGAATCCAACTCCTGAACAGCTCCCGTCTGCTGCAGGGCCCAGGCTGGGACCCCCGGTGCCTGCTCCACAGCATCAGTGGTGACGGTGATGTAATTACCATCAGGGGGCTTGGGTTCTATACTGGTTTTGTATATATTAGTAATAATAATAAAATAGAATGTGTACAATCATTAAAGCTGTTCTAGTTTCCTTTTCTAATCACAAGTCTCTCTCCCTTATTCCTTTTCTCTTCCCCTTTGGGGAGGGAGGGGGGTTAACAGAGAGCATCTGTTATTGGTCTAAGGGGCCCCCCTGACCCTAAACCACGACAGAGACCCAGGGCTGTTTAGCCTGGAGAAGAGAAGGCTGAGAGGGAATATCTTTTCAGTGGTGCCAGGTGATAGGACAAGGTGCAACAGGCACAAACCAGAACACAGTAAGTTCCACCTCAACATCAGGAAAAACTTATTTACTGTGAGTATGATGGAACCCTGCAACAGGCTGTCCAGAGAGGTTGTGGAATCTCCTTCTTTGGAGAGATTCCAAACGTGCCTGGATGCGTTCCTGTGTAACCTGCCCTATGTGAACCTCTTTTGGCAGAGGGGTTGGACTAGATAATCTCCAGAGGTTACTTCCAACCCCTACCATTCTGTCATTCTTATCTCAACCCATGAGTGTTGTTGCCCTGCCAACTCCTTCCCATCCCACTGGCTGAGCAGGGGGGAAGGGGAGGGGGGGCAGGCGGCAGCTGTGTAGTGTTTAGTTGATGGCTAAGGTTAAGCCAGCTAATAGAAGGGTGCCTTGCCTACTCCAGTGAAAGTCAGCAGCTTCTAACACTGTACTGGGGCTTGGCCTGTGCCTATCAAGCTACAGTCCAGTACTATCAGGGGACTGTTGTTGACAGGGACCCAAACCACCTCTGAGAATGCCATGATTGAGACTGGGATCCAAACTACATCCAAGAACACAACATCTGAGACAGGGAACCAAACCACATCTGAGGACACCATAGTTGAAATAGGGACCCAAACACCACCAACTATAGTAACCACCCAAGTAATAAAAAAGAAATAGTGGGCAAAAAGGAAAAGCGGTCCATATCATTAATTAGTATGGGAGAAGGAAGGGTTTGATCGGGAAGTCAGTCCTTCAGCAAAGAAACTGGAGGAGGAAGTGAAAGAAGTTACACAAGAGAGTGAAACTACCCGGTCCTTGACCTTGAAAAAACCCTTTGAGGCATGGAAAGATTACAGCTGCCAGTCAGGTGAGCAGATTGCTGTCTGGCTGATCCAATGGTGGGATAGAAATCCCAAGAGTCAGCAATTACAAGGAAAGGAAGCCAAACAGCTAGAATCCCTTGCTAGGGACCAAGGAAATGACAGATGAATTAGAAAAGAGGCAGCAATTTGCAGTTTCAGGAGACAGATACCCTGAAGCATGAGGGCAAAATATCCATTCAAGCAAGATCTTGTGAACTCCTGAGGCAAGTGACTACTGCAGACAAAGGCATCCAGCACCTGATAGACTTCACAGTGCTGGATGTCATCTGCAAAGACACAGACAAGAAATATGGCTTCAAGGATCTGTATGACATCCTGTATGTGTGGGCAATGTGGGGAAAGGCAATTGTCATGGGTTAGGGTCAGGGCAGACCCCTAGACCTATAACAGATGCTGTCTGTTAACCCCCCTCCC
>JANHGN010144175.1:0-15496 GCA_024605025.1 Megaceryle maxima | reverse complement strand
TAATTCTTGACTCAGCGAGCGGCTCCCCCCCCCCCCCCTCCCCTCCTTTCCATGGAAAAGGAAAAAAAAACAAAAAAAAAAAAAAAAAAAAAAAAAAAAAAAAAAAAGAAAATAAAAACCAAACACCGGGAACTGAGAAAAGAACACTTTAATTAAACAACACAAAGAGATAAGACAACACTACTAATGAAATGATATACAAAGTGAGTAATAGAAGCCAATAAGACTGTACCTATGCACAAGATACCAGCTTTCCCTGCTCTAGCCACACTGAAGCTATATGCTGAAGCAAGCTGAAAACAGGCACCCCCACCCCAGGCCAGCCCTCCTCTTATATAAGCCATGACTCAGAATGGTATTGAATATCCCACTGGGTGGTTCAGTTGTTTATCCCAGCTGTGGCACCTCCCAGCTGCAGCCCCACCCAACCACTTGGGTCAGCCAATATTTGTGATAATTAACCCTAAACAAACCTAGGTCAAACTGACCCAGTACAGCCATTACCATGTCCCAGCATGTTGCTGGAAAGAAGCCTATACATTGAAAAGCAAATTCAAACCAAGGGACTGCCACAAAACCACATTTGGGTTACAAAAATGCTAAAGACTTCAAGCTGTGAAGCAAATCCTGAACTAACATTAAGCCAAACTCAACTTTAGCAAGTAATCTGGTTTCTCCCTGAAACATAGAGAGGCATTTTGTCTTCATCACCAAAGATGCACAAAGTACAGAAAATGGAGTACTTAATAGTTTACACCTTCTACCTTTGTGCTCCTAAAGTACCATTTAGAATTAGATGGCGAGATATAGTATACAGGTGGAGTACAAATGCTACTCATTGTGTCATTTTTCCCACATGAGGTGTAGATTTCCCATTTGTAATGCTGTCTCCATCTAATTTAAAGTTGCAGTTTAGAAATGGGAGATGAGTTCTCTCCATGGGGAGAAAACAAATCAGCCACTTGGGCTTCAGCGAACTCCTAGAGGTCCTGACCACAGATGGCAAAACCCCACCCCTTCCCACTTCCAGCCAGCTGCCCTAGCAGCATCGTCAATGGGAGGTGAATTGAGACAACACTTCTGAAAAACATATGTATTTTACCCAAGAAAAGTAGAACTGTAAAAATTTCCAATCTTGCAAAGCATATAGTCTAGCAATTTAACTACGTCAGGAGAGAATAGGTAGCAACAGCAGAACAGATCGAGCTAGGTCTTTCCTCATCAGATAAGAAAACTGAGAACTGAAATGCCATCACAGAATGTTGCAGCCATAATTATTATATAAGCTTATTTTAAAAGTCAACAATGTTGTAATTTTATTTTCAGTAGAGTAGTAATTATCTTCTGGTGGAAAAATGCACTGCTTTGTTTTGTATTAAATTCGTTTTGGCCAGACATATGTTTGCTTACTATAAAGTAAGACTTGATTCTGAAAATGTTATTTTCATTGAATTTTGCTAAACTGATGAAAGACAACTTTGCTATTCCTTGTCTGTGTTGGTTTTGTGTGTGGTGGGGTTTTGGTAGTGGGGGAGGGGCTACAGAGGTATCTCCTGTAAGAAGTTCCCCCAGCTCCAAGCTGGATTTGCCTCTGGCCAAGGCTGAACCAATCAGAGTCTCTGTAAGAACATATAAGAGGGGAAAATCCTACTGAGTAAGCTTTTGGGTGCAGAGGAGCGGGACATGAGAGAAACAGCCATGCAGATATCAAGATGAGTGAAGAGGAGGGCAAAGGTCCATCAAAGCAGAGATTCCCCTGCAGCCCATGGTGAGACAGCAGACTGATCACCTGCATCCCATGAAGATAAACAGTGGAGCATATGTCTACCTGCAAACCATGGAGGACCTCACGCTGGAGCTCAAAGCAAGTTATGCCTTTGAATGCTACATCTTGACATTTTAAACTGTAGCAGCCTGTCACTGAGAGGGCTACACCCTGCAGAAGGGATCAATGCTGGAGCAGGTTGTGAAAAGCTGCAGTCCTGTGGGAAGGATTCACATTAGAGAAGCTTGTGGAGGACTGTTTCCTGTGAGAGGGACCCCACATTGGAGCACGTGAAGACTATGAGGAAGCCTCCTCCCAAGGAGGAAGGTGCCACAAAAAGAAAGTATGACACCACACGTTGCTGTGGGGTAGGACGTGGAGAACCTGAGAGCAGAGCTGAGCCCAGGAAGAAAGGAAGGGTGGGGAAAATGTTTTTAAGGTTTGATTGTATTTCTTATTATCTGATTTGATGGTAAATTGGTGGTAGTGATTCAATTAAATTGATGTTTGTTCCCCAAGCTAAGTCTGCTTTTTGCCCATGACTATAACTGTTGAATGAGCCCTTTCTGTTCTTGTCTAGCCCTTGAGTCTTTTGTCAGATTTTCTCCTCCTCGTTCTACAGGGGTGGTAGAAGTGAGTGAGCATCTGTCTAGTGTTTCATTGCTAGCTGGGTGGGCCTGAACCACGACACTGACAAATACCCATAGCAGGGACAGAAAGGAAACTCCTTGAAAGGAGTAAACAGCAACTCTAAAATAAACCAGCATAAACATTGTCCTTCATATTTTGTTCCACTTTGTAAGGGTTGATTCTTAGATGTATGCTAATTAGCTCTGATTTGAATGTTTTTGAAAGGCATTAATTATTTAATGAGGTTTGAAGAGCTTAACTATCTTTTCTTTAAAAAAAAAAAAAAAAAAAATCGCCAAAGCTGTATTGCTTCGTAAGTGGCAGTCTTTTCTAGAGAAGAACCAAAAGATGTACACCGTATTTTAAAAAAAGAAAAATTTAGATTTTTTTGAGATGTTTGCCTAACACTAGGAAGAGGGCAAGCTATTTGCAATATCATTCAGGGGCAGGAAGCAGAAAAATGAAAGAGTACTCTCATCAAAAGCTGTGATCTGCTAGATAGAATAAGAAGAAGATTGTATGTTTTGAATAACCACCTTCTCCTGTCTTCATACACAAATTCTAACTATAACACAATAGATACATGAAATGCTCTCAAAATCACACTGACACTTATGCAGTGCAGTATGAAGAAACAAAAGAGGAAAATGGCTAGGAAATAAACAGCTAGGGGGATGCTAACACACTTAAATGCCAGGACTTGAACTGAAAGGTGACAAGAATTTAAGAGTAAAGGTTTAAAAATTACTAAGATCTAAAAATAACTGCCCCACAACTTAGACTTTGCTGGATTTCGGAGTTTACTGAAACTAGTTATCTTGAAATGTAGTAGCTCCTCAAGTGTTGATCAGTCATTATAAGCTACCTACTAAGAAATAGGAAAAAGCTAATTTTGATGGAATTTGATGGGTGTGCAGAAAAAAAAAATCACTACGGGAACTAGAAATTGTTTTTCTTGAAAGGTTAAGAATGTATCTCTTAAGTGGAATAAACACTTAAAAGCAGAGCTTTTGTGGCAAACTACATTTGTTCCCCAGTCTATCCCTTAAAAGAATAGCAGCGTGAATTTGTAGAAGAAATGAGTTAATGCTCAAAAAACCTACATATTCTTATCTTTCAATAGACAATAATTCTGAAACATTAACTGCATTTTTTAATTCATAGTTTGGAAATTGATTTACTGACAATGCCAATTCCTCATTTCAGCAGGTGAGGGCATGAAGTGGCTTCCTTGTGTTATTATGGGCTGCTGGTCTTAGCAAGGGTGCAAGACTAGTTTTATGATCCCTAGCTCTTTTTCACATCCACTAAGTTAGAATTCTCCATTTCCCAAAGAGGACAACCAGCCATGTCCACAACCCACCAAGGGTTCCTAGAGGTAACCAACAGACCAGAGTTAAGGTCTCTGGCAGTGAATCAGATCACAGAAGAATCCTCTTGCTAGCTCAATATTGTGACTGTCAGATCTGTGGATAGTCTCTTTCTGTACTCTGAAAGAGTACCCAGTTTTCTTCTGGAAGGAAAGTAGCAAGATATAACAGAGTCTTTCTCTATTTTTTGGAACAGTATCCCTACTACAGTGCTCTCCTTTTTCTTATCAAACTTGGTACATTTAGGATGTTGCTGGTTTAACCCCAAACAGCTACTGGTTTAACCTCAGTCATCAGCTAAGCCCCACACAGCTGCTTGCTCACTCCCCTCAGTGGGGTGGAGAAGAGGATCAGATGGGTAAAAGAGTAAAAACATAAATGGGGATAAACAGTTTAAAAAGCAAAACAAAAGCTGTGCACACAAGCAAGGCAAAATGACTCAATCATTCACTACTTGCCATTGGCAGACAGGGGTTTAGGGCCATCTCCAGGAAAGCTGGGCAACATAATGTGTAATTGTTACTGGGGAAGACAAACTCCATAAAACATCTTTCTCCCCTACCCTCATGTTGAGGTGGAAATTCCCGGGTTCCAGTTTGTGAACATTGCCCCTCATCCTATCCCAGGGCACCACTGAAAAGAGCCTGGCCCCTTCTACTCGACACCCACCCTGCAGATATTTGGAAGTATTCATAAGAATCCAGATACAGTAGTAAAGTTACTTCTATCCTTTTTTTCAAAGATGGCTGTATGTAGTATACAAGGGAAAAAAAATGTAATCATAAAAACATTTGTAACAAAGCCAAATTATCTGCAAAGGGGATCAGTGTTTCAACAAACTTCTCAATTTTCCTTCAAGAAAAGCAAATGAAAAACAAAAATAATTTCATTTCATATCATATTAATTCAACCCAAATGAAAGTTATGTCTGTGCACCAGAAAATTACTTTCTGATATGTTGAACTTCACTGTATACTTCTCTGTTGTGACACATAGCCTCCTGGAAACCAGTTCAACCAGGACCTTGTGGTGGTGCCACCCCCCTGGGCTACGTTGTATTGTCAGGGCAATACAATGTTGTGTTCTTGTTTTGAGTTTGGACATCCATTACTTTCTTGTCCTGAATAAGGTACAGTGAGTTGGGATGATTAGACACTCCCTAACAGTACCTGAAACTCCTATTGTCTGGGAAACTCCTGCTGCCTGGATCATGGCCTGCTCTGGAAGGAGACAGAAATAGCTGACAAAATCATGGCTGAATACAGAAAAGAACAACAAGCAAAGTCAATCATCTTGCAATCATACAAATAGTGATTCTAAGAGATCCTAACCAAGTGTGATGGGTGTGCTAGACCCTTTGATCAGACTGGTGGTAGTTTGGTACAGGGTCCTGAGGAGGTAAAGGCCTGAGCCATAGCTGGGCAAAGAGCTCCTCTAGTTTCAACCTGTTCTGGACACCCAGAATGGAGTAGTGTGAAACAGTGAACATCAGTACAGCTGACTTGGAACAACGATCATGAGATGAACACATAAGTAACAGGTGCTTTTCCAAAACTTGTTTATCAAAGAACAAAGAAAGTTGTGGATACAAGGAGTCTCCTGCTTACTTTTCCACTGCATGGATTTTACTATGACCCAACCACTTTATCCCATACAAACGACAGCCTTGGCAAGCCCCCTTTATGCTCTCTGGGATCGCAGGGGACTACAACTTGGTATCTCTCCTTGGGATGCCTCTCAGGGCAGACTCAGAACGTCCTCTGTTAAGGCCCACAAAAGAAAAGACCATCCACTTGTATAAGTTGACAAAGGGAAAGACCATCCACCTGCAAAGGCCACTGAAGGGAAAGATCATCCACTGGTAAAAAGGAAAAGTGAGTTATTCACTATAATTAGATTTTGTAAAATCCTGAAGATCATTTGGTAACAAAAATTTCCTATATTCTGCAGAAAAGAGAAACTTCTTAATCATAGCTTAGCCTCTAGACCTCTATGTGTATGTGATTTTATTAAAGAGCTTTGTTGAATCCTTAAATAATCACTGCATTGATTATAACTGATTATTGATCATTGACTGATTGCTATAAAATCATACAGCTTGATCTTATGATTTATCATAATAGTGTTAATGCACTTTAAATTGCTGATACTTATAAAGTTACATAGGACAACTAATACCATGTTAAATCAATATCACTAAAATTAATGTACCCAAATGCTGTTAGAAATAAACTGTTCACCAAGTCTGGGAACAAGACTAGATCTAGCTGCACCTAGAGTCCTCCTCGAGGAGTTTAGAGAGCAAGGGGGTCCATTCTGAACCTCATGCCTCAGGCCTCTCTTGCCCCTTTCATTCCTAATATTTGTGTAAAATCATTCTAGCCCAACTCCAAGTTGGTTTTCCTTTGTATATTTCTCCCACACAGTAAGTTACAGTGAACCTTGCCACTGAGCTTTCATTAAGCTGTGCTGTTACAAATATGTATTAAAATCATTTTTGCTAATATTGTCTGACAGTTATTCTTTAAGTGACATAAAACACTCCTCCATGACAGATCACTAAATTGTAGTGACGTATGGGGCACCCAAAGGTGATTCATGAGAAGACTTAGTACTAGCTATCCATCAATGACATAGGCTTCCCATCAGTTCCCAAATGCAGAATAAGGCATTGCTTTGAGAAATCAGAGGTAGTCAGATTTTTTTCTGCTCCATAGCAAGTCATAGCACTGTATTTGATGCAGTATTCTGAATATGATTTGAAAAAAGAGGGAAAAAAAAAAAAAGAGTTGGAGAAGGAGGTGTGTGCTTCTCATCTGGGAGCATGTCCAACTGTATGCCTGAAGTAGGAAAATCATAGAATCATAAAATCATAGAATGCTTTGTGTTGAAGGGGACCTTTAAAAGTCATCTCATCCAATCTCCCCTCAAGTGAGAAGGAACATCTTTTACTTGATCAGGTTGCCCCGTCTAACCTCATTTTGGCTGTTTCTGAGGATGGGACACCTGTCACATAAAAACATAGAATAGTTTTGGTTGAAAGACACCTTCAAGATCATCAACCATTAACCCAACACTGCCAGGTCACCATGAAACCATGTCCCTCAGCACCACATCTACACAACTTTTAAATACTTCTGTGAGTGGTGACTCCACCACCTCCCTGGGCAGCCTGTTCCAGTACTTGACAACACTTTCATGGAAGAGTTTTTTCCTAATATCTAGTGCGGGAGACCCTAATGGACAATTGCACACAGACCAATGTGATCAAGTGAATGCCGTTTATTATGGGTTACACAGTTGCTTATATATCTCATTATCCCTAACATGCGCTACTATGCCTGCATGATTGGTGACTACTTAAAAGCCATGCACCCTTGATTATACATGATTGGTGATTTCTGGCTGTCCACCTGGCGGGCACACAGCAGTCTCTTCCCTTACAGTTCACGCAGCAGTCTCTTCCCTTATTTCCAACTTGCAATCCTTCCTTCGCATCCCGGGAGTTGTTTTCAGTCGTGGTCGACCTTGAGGCCGCACACTTGCAACAAGTCCTGTCCACTTATGAAGGCTGGATTGCTCACATGTCCATTGCTAGACAAAAGCTCCTCTACAATCTAGCTTAAATCTTTGTTGCAGCTTGAGGCCATTTCCTCTTATCCTATCACTTGTCACTTGGGAGCACAGACTAACCCCAACCTTTCCAGAACTTTCTTTCAGGTAGTTGTAAAGAGCCATCCCCCTAAGGCAACCTGTTCTAGTGTGTGACCACCCTCACGGTAAAAAGCTTCTTCCTTATATCTAGTTTAAATCAACTCTCTTTTAGTTTAAAACCATTACTCCTCATCCTGTCACTGCATTTATCCCTGATAAATAGTTCCCCCCACATCTTTCCCATAGGCCTCCTTTAAATACAGAAAGGCCACAATAAAGTCTCCCTGAACCCTTCTTTTCTCCAGGCTGAAGGACCAGAACTCTGTCAGCCTTTCTTCATAGAAGAGGTGCTCCAGCTATATGATCATCTTCATGGCCCTCCTCTGGACCCACTCCATCAGGTCCATGTCCTTCTTGTGAGGGCTTCAGAGTTGGACGCAGTACTCCAGGTGAGGTCTCACCAGAGCAGATTAAAGGGGCAGAATCACTTCTTTTGACCTGCTGGACATACTTCTTTTGGTGCAGCCCAGGATACAGTTGGCATTCTCAGCTGTGAGCACATATTGCCAGCTCATATCCAGGTTTTCATCTAGCAGTACTCCCAGGTCCTTCTCTGCAGGTCTGCTCTCAATCCCATCATGCCCCAGCTTGTATTGACACTGAGGATTGTCCTGCCCCAGGTGCAGGACCTTGCACTTGGCCTTGTTGAACCTCATGACGTTCACACAGGCCCCCTTCTAAAGAATGTCCAGGTCCTGATGGGATGACATCCCATCCCTCTGGTGTCAACTGCACCACTCAGCTTGGTGTTGTCTGCAAACTTGCTGACAGTGAACTCAGTCCTGCTGTCGATACCATTGATGAAGGCATTAGACACCACTGGTCCCAGTAGGGACACCTGAGGGAAACCACTTTTCACTGATCTCTATCTGGACATTGAACTGTTAGCCCTCTGGGTGCAATCATCCAGCCAATTCCTCATTCACTGAACAGTCCACCCATCAAATCTGTATCTCTCCAATTTAGAGAGAAGGATGTTGTGGGGGACTGTGTCAAAGGCCTTGCAGAAGTCCAGAGAGACAACATAGAATCATAGACTCATAGAATGGTAGGGGTTGGAAGGGACCTCGAGTCCAAACCCCCTGCCAGTGCAAGATCACCCAGGGCAGGTCATACAGGAACAGATCCAAGCAGATCTTGAAAGTGTCCAGAGAAAGAGACTCCACATCCTCCCTGTGCAGCCTCTTCCAGGCTCTGTCACCCTCACAGGAAAGATTGTTTATATGTTGAGGTGGATCTTCCTGTGTTTTCCCTTGCTCCAGTACCTCTCATCCTATCACAGGGCACCACTGAAAAGAGCCTGGCCCCTTCTCCTTGACCCCCACCCTGCAGAGATTTGGAAACATTCATTAAATCCCCTCTCAGGCTTCTCCTTTCCAGGCTAAACAGCCCCAGGGCTCTCAGCCTTTCCTTAAAGGAAGATGTTCCAGTCCCTTCATCATCTTTGTAGACTCTGTTAGACTCTCTCCAGTATTTCCGTGTCCCTCTTGAACTGGGGAGCCCAAAACTGGACACAATACTCCAGCTGTGGTCTCACTAGTACAGAGTAGAGGGGGAGGAGAACCTCCCTTGACCTGTTGGGCACACTTATCTTTATCCACCCCAGGAGACCATTGGCCTTTCCTGGCCACAAGGGCACATCGCTGTTCTGTGGAGAACTTATTGTCCACCAGGACACCAATTGCTTTCCAGCAGGTCTATCCCTCACCTCTACCGATGCATTGTGTTCCTTCTCCCCAGGTGTAGGACTCTACACTTATCCTTGTTGAACTTCATTAGGTTTGCCTTTGTCCAGTTCTCCAGTCTGTCCAGATCTCGCTGATTGGCAGCACAGCCTGATGGTCTGTCAGCCACTCCTCCCAGTTCAGTATCATCATCAAACTTCCTGAGGTTACCCTCTGCCTTCATCCAGGTCATTGATGAAGATGTTGAATAAGACTGGACCCATACTGACTTCTGGGGAACACCACTGCTTACAGGTCACCATCTGGACTCTGCACCACTGATCACAACCTTCTAAGCTCTATTGTTCGGCCAGTTCTCAACCCATCTCACTGTCTGCTCTTCTAACCCACGAGGATGTTATGCAAGACAGTGTCAAGAGCTTTGCTGAAGTCAAGGTAGACAACACCCACTACTCTCCCAACATCCATAGCACTTCCCTTCTCCACTGATGTAGTCACTCCTTCACTGAAGGCCACTAGGTTGGTCAGGCAGGACTTGCCCTTGCTGAATCCAGGCTGGCTGTCTCAAATCACTTCCCTGTCCTCTGTGTGCCTTAGCAGAGTTTCTAGGAGGATCTGTTCCATGACCTTCTCAGGCACAGAAGTAAGGATGGCAGGTTGGTTGTTCCCAGGGTCCTCCTTTCTTTCCTTTTTAAAAATGAGTGTAACATGTCCCTTCTTCTGGTCACTGGGTACTTCACCTGACTGCCAGGACTTTTCAAATATCATGTTGAGTGACTTGTCAACTACATCAGCCAATTCCCTCAGGACTCTGGGATGCGTCTCATGAGGTGCAACAGACTTATGTATGTTCATCTTTCTTAGGTGGTCATGAACCTCTGTCTTCACTTACAGCAGGAGGCACTTTGCTTCCCCGGTCCCTGTCTTGTGGTCCATTGACTCAGGAGGTGTGGGAACAGAGGTTGCTATTGAAAAATGAGAAAAAATATTATTAAGTACCACAGACTTCTCCGAATCTGTTGTTACCAGTTTGCCAGGCTTGATCATCAAGGGAGATATGCTTTCTTTGATCTTCCTTTTCTGGTTGACATACCCATAGAAGCCCTTCTTACTATTCTTTGCATCCCTTGCCAAGTTCAGCTCCAGCTGTGCCTTGGCCCTCCTGACCCCATCCCTACAGAACTTGGCAGCATCCCTACACTCTTCCCAGTACACTTGTCCTTGCTTCCACTGCCTGTGCATTTCCTTCTTGCCCTCTAGTTGGACCAGCAGGTCTCAACTCAGCCATTCTCATCTCTTTCCTTCCTTTCTTGATTTCTTATGCCTGGGTATCGAGAGGTCTCATGCTCTATAGAAAGTGTCCTTGAAGATCTGCCAGCTCTGTTCTGCTCCCTTGGTCCCTATTGATGAACTCCTTAAAGAGCTCAAAATTTGCTTTCCTAAATTCAGGGTCCTGACTTTACTCTTTGCCTGAGCCATATCCCTCGGGACTGTGAACTCTACCAGTGTGTGGTCACTGCAGGCTGCCTCTAATCTTGGTGTCTCTGATTAGCTCACTTGCATTGGTGACCGTTACATCCAGTATCATATCCCCTCTGATCAGGCTGTCTATTATCTGCCACAGCTTTTCACACACAATTCTGACATTATCCCCCTCCCCCTTCAAGTGTAGTTCAAAGCCCTGTCTTTAAAGATCTGCAAGTTCCTGAGTAAAGACCATCTTTGCCTTTCAAGAAAGGTGAATCCCATCTGATACTAGCAAGCCTGGTGCTCTGTAGGCCATCCCATTATCAAAAAGCCCCAAATTGTGGTGGTAAAACCAGACACAGAGACATATTAATAGACTGGATACATCTGTTTCTTCCAATATCACTGCCTGCAACTGGAAGGAGAGAGACAAAAATAACCCCAGATTCCCTCACCAACCATCTCAAGGACCTGAAGTCTTTTTTGATTGCTGTTGGATTATGGGTTGCAGCTTCATTTCCACCCACAAGAAAGATTAGTAATGACTAATAGGACCATACCAAGCTAGGAAGTTTCCTAGTGATGTGTGTAGCTCAGGCTCCAGGGAGACAGCAGACTTCCCTAAGAGGAGGGCCTGCCTGGCATGTTGGATCCTCTGTTCCCTTCAGAAGGGAGTCACCTACAACTATAACTCTTCTTTTCTTTCCTGTGAAGGTGGTCATGATATGGGGGGGTAGAGCTTTCTGACCTTGCAGACACCTCTGGTGTGGGTGGACCATCATCCACATCCTCCATTGACTGGCCTTCTATATCCATAGCCTCATACCTGTTGTACAAGGGAACCTGGGGGTTGAGGCGGGCAAGGAGGGAGTTCACCTGACTCACTAAGACTGGACTTGTCTTTTTATTGAGGCTACTGCCTTCAACTTGGCAAGGAGATGATATAGGGGAGATTTATAGGGAACCTGGATAACACCTTTGAAGGGAGAAGTTACAATGCGCTTAGAAGGAGAAGATCAATGACAGGGTGCTAGGGCTGTTTTGTGGGATAGCCCACCCAAGGATTGTGTTTAGGTATTTGCTGGTGCTTTTTACTCTGCAAGTGTTCCTTCTACCTTGCACACATCAAAGAGAATGGGGCTGAGGCATCTGGACCACAAGGATCATACTAGCTGTCATCAAAAGGTAGTCAAAAGGCAGAGTTGCATCCTTTCCCCGAGATAGCTTTTCCCTGAGGTAGTCTCATATAGATCATACAACCACAGAATCATCTAGGTTGGAAAAGACCTTTAAGATAGAGTCCAACCATTAACCCTACTCTACTAAGTCCACCACTAAGCCACATCCCCAAGCACCACATCTAGACGGCTTTTTAACACATTCAGGGGTGGTGGCTCAACCAGCCTGTTCCAATGTCTGAGATGCACCATTACTATCCATTCTCTTACATGTTTAGGAGCACATTTTGTTCAGAGTGGTTGCTGTGGCTCTTACTGGACAACGGATGGAAAATCTTCCAACAAGAATGTTCTTTGGGCAGCCTTAGTCCTGAATGTGCTACAGTTGTAGCAGCCTTTCTGCATGCTCTGCTGGAACTTCCATCATACTAATCCTAATAGAAGATGAGAACATGGATACATCTAATGATTTCCTGACTGCTTTGCAGTAACACCTGCTGCTAGAGACCAAAGGGCTTCCTAATTGCCAGATAAAATGAGACAGTGCTTGTAACACTATCTCACCGGAAACACAGGTTGGAAAAGACCTCCTGATTCCCTTTTGTAACTTTCCTTACGCCACAAACAGATTGCATTTTAACAAGTTCTTCTCCCAGAACTGCTTCTCCTGAAGGATGATTAACAGTTTGAAAAAGTGCAGGATCTTTGTGATCTAAGTTGCATGTCTGTCATCAGGACCACCCATCCACTAGGAATTTGCTCAAAGTAGGGCTCATCAATTTAAACAGTTGAAGTCCCCAGCTGCCCATGCTAAAGACAAAAGGGTAGCCAATTTAATTAACCACAGCCTCAAGGAGCATAATTCATTATCAATTTTACTGATATCAATGTCTTGAGTGTAAAAGAGCTTGGAACACAGATCTCTAATCGGGAAAGCAGCTTTGTAAATCTGTTTTCTTTGCTCTTTAACTGATGTCAAGAAAAAGAAAATTAAAAAGAACTAAATGAATGGATTTGATTATTAGAATGGATAAATCTGCCCAAAGAAGTCATTAGAGAATGCTTCCCTGAATCTTTGAAATTGCTTTGGGCTTCACGTACACATACTCCTTCCCCTCTAACCTGATTTTCTCATGCAACAGTTATGGCTGTGACAACAGTTATGGCTGTGACAACAGTTAGTCACAGAAATGAAGAAAAGCAAGGACTTCAAGAGGTCACATATGCTGTCCCAAATCAGGGCTCTTTACTCAGTGAGCAAAATCCAGTCGACACACAGAGTCAAGATGTTCGTTTTATTCCAGTGCTGCACAGAAAAGGGTGCTAGGTGATAATTCTCAAAGCTGGCACAGTTTGAGAAATAAGCCAGGTCTTATATACAAAATGGCAACAGAGAGGAAACTACAGTAAAATAAATTATTAGTCTTTTAGTTATTGTCACTCCCAACTTTACCTATGAAAACTGAAATTTACCATTCTCTTATCTCCTGATGTCGAGTGTCTTTGTTTGAGATTAGTTAGATGCCAAGGTCTGATACCACACACATCCCTCTCCTCCATCAACTACACAAGCCTAACTGGTTGCAAAACATGGAATTTTTGTGACTGTTAACCCTTTTCTTTCAACAACAAATCCCCCATTTGAGATTTACAGATATGTTTTACACATCTTCTAAGTCCCATACTTATGCTTCTTAACCAGTTTCTAAAAAAAATTTTCTTAATTTCTTTTTTTAATCTGTTTCTTCGATAAAGGGATTGATCTCTGTTCTGGTCATCATTATTTGCTGAAGGCTTCTACTTCTTACTATTTGTTTGCATAAGTTAGAACATATAGCCAAGCATTCAATCACACAGTAACTACCAAAATGATAATCACAAATAATTGCTTCAAACAATTTAGATAACTAAAAAGTTAACCAAGAAAAGTCTTCATTCTCTTTCATATTGAATTTTGAAGCCAAATGCTTTCAGTTCTGAACCTTTTTCTCTATCACTTGGGAATTAGCTGAAAGTTTAAAACAGCACATTCATTTAAATTCCTCACACCCATGAGTATGTCATAGAATCATAGAATGGTGGGGGCTGGAAGGCACCTCTGGAGATCATCGAGTCCAACCCCCCCTGCCAGAGCAGGGTCACCCAGGGCAGGCCACACAGGAACAAATCCAGACGGGTTTGGAAAGTCTCCAGAGAAGGAGACTCTACAACCTCCCTGGTCAGCCTGTTCCAGTGCTTGTCTTAGGAGTAAGTAATCAATAGCAGTTCAGTTTTCTAATGTGGCTTCTGTGACTTGTGCCACCTCTTCACTTAAGGCTGTGAGGTGCAGTTTATGCTATTCACTAATGCACATGCAATGTTTTTCATTATATGGTTCATAGATACTCCCACTCTAAGAGCTAAAAACTCAGCATCTGCTATTTCATCTGGACTTCAGAGAATTACTTGTGAATCACAGTCCGGTTGTAAAGCTTGAATTTGTCTTTTTCTTTTTGTCTTATGATTTCCCCTACTTGAAAATCTTTCCTATCAGCAAGGAAGGCCATTATTCTTCCTATAGAATAGGGTCCTCTGGAGGTATTAGCAGGAACATAGGTATAACCTATTTTCCCACAAGGGAGCAACCATCTTAAGAGGAACTTTGTATGTCTCCATGCATATCTTACCGATTCTTAGTAAACTTTAGAGGGGCTTCAAAGCAACATAAACCTTGACATTTTGTGAGTGGGACACAGTTCACAAATTGCACATACCTTTCTGCAGGAAACATTTCCTTTATCTTGATTCTCAGCACTACTTCATCTCTTATATATTTGGCAATAATTCATGTCAATTTTAAAAGTTCTAACAATAGTAGAGGTCTTTAAAACTGCAGGGGAGTTGGTACTCCTCCTAAATAGGAGGTGAACACTTTTACTGATACTCTTTCTGCTAGATGAAAGCTGGTGGTATTGATTATATTTTTAGCTGAATTTTCCCAAATATTTTCACTTCTGTCCTACTTGTGGATGAGCACCATATTTATACAATTCTAATTTAGTCCTGTGGTAAATAAGAAAACCAATTTTGTCGTCTTTGTTTTCAGAACAAAAGCTTCAGATCTTCCATGGATTCCACCTGCCATGAAGTTGTCTTTACACCTGCTTCCAATCAGGTGCTTTGGTTGTCCTTTTCTGGTGCAGCCTTCACTCGAGTGTTATAGGTTTATGGTTTGATTCCTTCCACTTTGATCACTGCATGGGTGTTTAACAAATCAACTCAGAGACCTTTCCACTCCTCCTTTAGTGGTTCATCTTTCCATGTCCAGATTAGCACTTGCTGTCCAGTTCAGAACAAATGTACATGAACATCTAATGGAACTGGCAGCCATTCCTGAACATACCTGTGGAGAGAAGATAACACAACAGGCAAAAATAACAAATGTTGCCTGACCAAATTTCCCCTGCTTTACATACATTTGACTCCCTTTGATGTGTGGAATCAGACTCTACAACCCAAGATAGGTTATAAAGTAGGCATGTTTATTACATCGCCGAGCACAAGGGGGATCACTCCTCCTAACCTGCATGCCATACTTCAAAGCAAGCAATTATTGATAATGAGAAACAGGCATATTCATTGGCAAAGGAAGGGTTATTACAATTAATTCCAGGAATAGGTGTGGTTATTATAATTATTTCTGGGAAC
>JANHGN010143836.1:0-15525 GCA_024605025.1 Megaceryle maxima | reverse complement strand
CCTGACCTTGAATGTCTCCAGGGATGGGGCCTCCACCACCTCCCTGGGCAACCTGTTCCAGTGTTCCACCACCCTCACAGTAAAGAGCTTCAGATACTGGAAGGCCACTATAAGGTCTCCCCAGAGCCTTCTCTACTCCAAGCTGAACAACCCCAACTCTCTCAGACTTTGTAGGAGAGGGGTTTCAGCTCTCTGATCATTTTCATGGCCCTCCTCTGGACCTGCTCCAACAGATCCATATCCTTCTTGTGTTGAGGGCTCCAGAGCTGGACACAGTACTCCAGGTGAGGTTTCACCAGAGTGGAGTAGAGGGGCAGAATCGCCTCCCTCGATCTGTTTAAATTGGTTTCAGTACATCCATACTACATATTTCTACCAACAGAAGTTAATCCTCAAGTGACCTGGTTTTACTTAGACCTAAACCAGAGGCAGAGCTGAAACGTTCACATTTCCTCTGCTTGACCTGCTGCTCCCTCCTGTGGTTTCCATAGAGGAATTAAAAATCACCCCTTCTTGTGCCATTTAAAACCAGAGCTACAACCATCACACTTTTGCTCACGGCTGCCGTGCTGGCGGCAGCACAAGACTCGGGGACTGCCCCTGATGCACAGAATGGAAAATTAGCCTGCTACTCCCTGGCTTCATATTCATTTTTAATCTCAATAAACAGTGTAGGTGGCAGTCACGCCTGCCTTGTCTCCATTGACCAGCTCCACCTTCAACAGGCTTCTCATCCTGAGGTAAGCAGGATGACATCATACATCAGAGCAAGCAGGGAGGACACAAGCAGTATAAAAAAACCCCAACAAAAACAAATGAGGAAGGGGAAATCTAAAATTGCTGGCATGTTTTAAAATCCTTTCATCCTACTATGTGAAACAACCACAGGTTGCATTACCCCTGGCAGATCTACTTCACATAATCACAAAACCTTTCTAAAACTAATTTCTTAACAGCACCAGGCCATGTGGCCATCCCTCCAGCTAAGAAGAACCACTAGCTGAACATACTCGGAACACTCACTGGTGAAAAGTTTTCCTTCAGGATGATACATATCTGAAGAATCCTTCCAGAACCGAAGGAGTTAGGTCTCCTTTGGCTGAAGGAGTAAGGTCTCTTCTCCCTGGAGAAGAGAAGGTTCAGAAAGAACTTCATCACAGTATGCCAGTACTGAAAGGATGGCTACAAAGAAGACAGAGGCTTTCTCTTCACAAGGAGCCTCCTGGAGAGGACAAGGGGTAACTGGTACAAGTTGTACCAGAAGAGGTTTCATCTCAATACAAAAAAGGAATTTTTTACAGTGAGATCAGTCATTCAGTGGAACAAGCTCCCCATGGCTGTGGTGGACTCCCTATCACTGGAGGTTTTCAAGATGTGACTGGACAGGGTGCTAGGTAATCTCATCTAGTGTCCTTTTCCTAAGAAATCTTCAACCAAATGATCTCCTGAGGTGTCTTCCACCCTGGACTGTTTTATGAGTCCATGATTCTGACTAGTCACAAGCTTGTTTAAGGTTTTATGGGAAACTTTTCCACACAGCAAATCACATGGAACTCGACAAATCTACCTCAAAAGGATGCAAAGGCTCCATAAACCCCACTGATACTGCAAGAGTCCTTTTTTCCTTTCCCAGTGACAAACATATCTCAGACTTTACAGGACTTTGCAAATAACCGTTTCATTCCTCACTTCATACCTTCCACTCCATTCATTCCTCCACTCATACCATCACACCACAGAAGTCTGTCTGTGTTAGCCAATCTTTGGTAGTAGTTTTCTTCTCAAAATATCTACTGCAGTCAAAAGTATTTACTGTGCCACTCTTTGCAAGTGCCGAGGAGAACCTCTGGATAAATGGAAAAAAAAGGAAAAGGTCTACATAAAAAGCCAACCTGCTTCACAAAGATCAGGTTCTCATCCAAGTTCTACAATGAAGCTATGAACTGGAACAGAACAGTAAGAAGTCCACCTAACACCTTCACACCGCGCTGCCTCTCAAACCTCATTACTCCTGCGCAGGAGGCACAGCAAAGCATCCTTGTAGCTGTTCCCAGGAATACCTCTGGGTAGGAGATGGAGAACATTTTACACAGGAGAGACAGAAACAAGAGACTGGAATATACAAATTTAGAGCTGTGATTTTAATGGTTTGGGCACGCTTCTTTGAAGAAAGATAGATATCTATGTGTGTACAGATATAGATCTGTATGTTCAATTCCACCCACGCACAGTTTAAGCACCTCCTGTAGTATCAGACTGCTGCTTACTGAGTCAGCAGCTACTCCTGTGTATGCAAGAGAGGCTGTGATACCGCTCCTGAAGGTACTGGCACTGCTGGCCAGCACTCTGGGCTTCATCTGGAAGGTTCACACACTGCTGGGACACCAGCCAGCCTCAACCTGCAACAAGCTGACAGGTAGGACAGAGCACATGGATTCCTGGAATGCACATTTCTGAGCATGTCCAGGGGGGAGAGAGGGAGGGACAAATCACAAAGACTTCTGTGAAGTAGGACTCCCTAATGAATTCAGGGACAGCAGTCTGGGGGAGAGCAGATGGACAAACAGACAGATCAATCAGATCACTGTCGAGAGCTTCAGCGGCTATTGGGTGGTCAGTTCCAAGACAGGAATTCAATTACACTCAGATGTCCCGGGATCCAAGTTACAGAGACTGGTTTCACCTGTGAACTCTGTAGAATTTGCTGTTGAAGTGAAGTTGATAGTCACTCACCTGCCAAGACCTTTGCTGATCCTGTTGTCTCACAGGTCTCAGACAATCAGGTTTTAGAAGCCAGACAGTGTCTGAGCTGCTTACAGAATCCATTGTTGGACTGGGCTGGGAGAAGCACTGAAACATTCAAAACCATACACAATTATTGTACAAACAACAACCCCATAGTTCTCTTACAATTCCAGCCAAACAACAAAGCAAATCTCTAAAGGGATCTTAACTAATGATACCAGCAGCATGTTCATATCGCAGTAAGTTAAAGGGAGATGGAGTATTGGGTTCACAGGCAGATACTCCCCTTTGGTAGTAACTGTGTCCTCATGAGCAGGATACTACATTTTGTGTCAAAGAACAAAGTCATTCACAAATTATTCCAGAATGATGTTTCTGATGAAATGGAAACATTTCAGAGTTATCAAATTCCATCTCCTGGCTTTCACTCCTTTCCTTTGTGCCTTTTCCAATCACATAAAAGTCACTTCCAAAAATCCTCTACATTCCACCATAGGGATGGTTGCATTTTAGTGGTTTTTCACTTGGTTCTACCAGACAAACCTTATACTGAAGCACTAACTTTGAGCTCTAGCCAGGAAATTCCATCTCCTCTACTGTACGTGCACCAGTGTCATTGGATTGACTTAGAGAGGCAGCAGAACCACAGAGGTCAAATGCCCTTTACAGGAACCTCCATTTAACCCTCTATTTCAGATCCACTGCAGACACTGCTTCCAGGAAACGATGTATTCACAAAATTACTTTGGTAAAGAGTGGACCAAAAGTCAAGCTTACTTCTGTAGAGGTACTGACCTCCACACTCTTCAGCCAGATCTTTCAGCTGTGGAAAAAAAATCTGTTCTTCAATTATTTTTGGCAACATCAAGTTAAAAGAATCTATGAAGATTCTCTGAAAAGGGCACTTTGAAAAGTTGAACCAAACAAAGTTGTTGGTTTTTTTTCCACTTCCCTGGACAGGATTTCCTGCCTTCTCTGTACACAGGAGACAAAAGACACAGAGTGAATTAGGGGCTACAATGAGGACAACTACTACATGATTTGGAAAACAAGTACCCTGCTGCTCTCCACTTGGAAATGAGGATTATTTTCTTTTTGGTCTGCATGTGCCCTATGGCTTCTGCAGAGCATTGTACCCGCCACAGAGGCTGCTATGCCCTGTGAGGAGTCCCCTGCTCTGAAAATGATCTCCCCTTCTTCCAAACAGCTCAAGTCTACTAAGCTCCAAGGAACGCTGTAAAGCTCATCTGCCCTCGTGGTGTCTGAGGAGCCGGGGAAGCATTCTCACAGTTTATTCTTCACCCTGCAAAAGGAGGCTCTGCACTGCATTACCTACGTGGGTAACTATTGGCAAGTGCAGCCTGATGAGCACTGAGCTCATTTCTGATGTGAAATAACCAACCAACCAGTCGGGACAGAGGAACTTCTGCATACTTGAGGTCCTACAAACTTGGTATTAGACAGGTCAATGCACATTCCTGAGAGCAACAGATCCTGCTCACAGGTGTCACAGGCTCCTGCCTCAGGCCACCTTTTGCAGATTTCCTTCCACTTGGAGCAGTTTTGTTCTTCCAAGATAGGAATGCTGTTAATCCCTGGACAAGCTTAAGATGAGGAAAATAAATATTTCTATAGTTTCTAAGTTTGCAAAGCAAAACAGAAACAAACAAAAAGCCCCACTAGTCTCCTTTTCCTTTGTTTTCAGGAGCTAGTATTAAAACTCCATCTTCATCCATGTTACAGAACAAGACTGAGCCTTTCTGTGAGCACAAAGCACAGGAGATGTCTGCTCCCATCACAGAGACTGGAACCCCAGGAGAACCAACACAGAGCAAACAGAAAAACCACCCCCTGTAGCAACCTGCCTTAAAGAAATCACAGGTGGTAAAGTCTCTAGCTGCACATTCCACTCCCCCTTTCCCCCCAGTCTTAATAACTAACTAAACTGCCACTGAACCTTAATCCTTTCTTCTTCCATTTTGATTGGACTCATGCTGTGAGATGCCAGCTCTCCATGGTTGCCAAAGGCAGGCCCCACTTATTTGAGCCACACCAGCTGCTTGGCAGGTCTTAAAAATAGAAGTTTAATCACTTGTTGGGACAGAAAACATGGTGAAGGATTTCCAAAGTCTGAAGAGTTAAAGTAAGTTCTGACGTTAATCTCACAGTTGTGTCCGAAAATGCTAAACCTCGTGAGCAGGTTGGCTGTTCTGTATTAGGACGTTTGTTCTACTACGATCAAACCTGACAATAACCCTGCCTAAAACGCCTTGCTATACACCTGCGTCCTACTTTCTCAGCCCTACAGCTCTGTATCACTAATAATTTTTTAAACAAACAGGTTTCTCTTGCTTCTCGAGTCCTGCTCAGTAAAGCAGAACATTCTCCACCAAACACCCATCCGCTAAACCTCACCCCCAGCCTCCGTCCGAGGCTTGGCACCAGCTGGCAGGAGGCTGGCTGTAGTCCCTCCCGGGACAGAAAGCGAGGATCCTCACACGCCTCAGCCCTCTGCGCGCTCACGTGTCACCACCTGCTCAGCACCCGCAGCGCGCACAGCCGGCTCGGGTCCCTCCGATCCCCTCAGGTGCTGGGAGACAGTACGAGGAGCCAGCCAGCTCCAGGGACACACGGGGCAGCTCCGCGAACTGAACCTCGCAGCCTGGGGGTGCCAAGAGAAGAGAGAACGCGCACACGACGGGGGGCAGCGATGGGGCAACAGCAACGACAGGGAACGGCCGGGGCCCGCCCCGCCGGCCCGGCCCTGAGGCGGGTTCCACGGGCCCGCGGGAGGCTGAGGGCCGGCAGCAGAGCCCCGCGTTGCCCCCCCCCAGGCACGGCCCCGTGAGAGCGTCCCCTCACTGGCTCCAACGAGGCTCCTCGCGGCCCCAGCGGAAGCGGGAAGGGGCTGCAGTAGGAGCCGCCACCACGCTGCACGGAGCCAAGAGGAAGCTGGCGGCGCCCCCTCTTCAGGCGCTTCATACGTTTCCCTCCGCTGACTAAAATAGTCCCTCTCCCCCCACCCCCAGCCTCTCGGAGGTGGCGTCTCTCGCGGGGACAGCGACCCGGTCCCCGCGACAGGTCCCGCACCCAGTGGCAGCCCTCCAAGCAGAGGCGGGAGCGCGACGAGATCCCTCCGCGACCGGCCGCCCAGCGTCCCTCGCTGCCATGGCAACCCGCGCGTTGTCTCCGTCGCCGCAGGAAGACCCTCCCCCAGTCAGAAAGGAGGGAGCCAATCAGGGACAAGCACAGCCGGCCGCCAGAGTAGGGCCGGGACGAGCCGAGCCAAGCCGAGCGCTTGCCGCCGTCCGTGAGGGAGAGGACTGGGGACTACAATTCCCAGCGCCCCCCCAGGGAGGCCTGCCAGGAGCAGTGGTTCGACGACACGCGGGGCGTGCCGGGAAGGGGCGCGCAGGCGCAACGGGGCGCCCCGGGGCGCGGGTTGCCGCGGAGACGCGTCGGCGGAGCCGGTGAGAGGGGCCGGCTCTCGGGCTTCCCCTTTGGGCCCCCGGCGGAGCGGGCCGAGGGCTTCTCGTATGGGCAACGGGGCCTCCTCGGGCCGCGGCCGCGGTTTGCGGCGCGGGAACCTCCTGGCCGGGATCAGAAGGCGGAAGGCAGCGCGGGGGAGCTGCCCCGGACCAGGCTCTGGGCCCAGGCCCGGCCGCCCTCCCTCAGCCCGACGGCCACGGTTGTCACCAGCGGTCGCGCGTCCCAGCCCGGCAGTGCCAAGCCCGTCCCCCTTCTGCCGAGCTCCTTGTGGTGCCTGGCATCTGGCCACCAGCCCCTGTCCGGGATGCCTCCGTTCTTGCTCGCTTTATAATCCCGATACACCCTCATTGCTCAGGAATTAGTAATAAGTGCTCCAGCCTGATGTCTTTATGAGCAGCCGTTCCCTACAATGCCTGTTAAGCCCGACTGCTTTATTTGATTGCAATGTTAATGTCATTACCCTCCTGTCAAACAAACCCTCCTAGGTTACGTAGCAATAAAGCCACAGGGTTTATGCAGAGTTGGTTGTTACAAGATTTGATACATTATTCTATTACACTGACTTCATGAAACTCGAAACTTAAATCCGATGTACGCTATGGCTGTACTCTAGTGATAAGACAATACTGATTTTCTACTCATTAATTATGATCTGAGCAGAATGGCACAAACAGAAACATGGGTCTGCAATTTTTGCCAGCACCCAATAGCTGGGCAGGATTGAAATAAAGATGCCTAATAGTAATTCTCCAAAGGTATGATCAGCCTCTACCATCTCTTCGTTGCTGCTGGTGCAGACACCAGCCCATGACACAAATGTGAGGTTTATTCCCAAGCAGCCCCATAGTGTTGTTCTGACTCAGAGGTCTGACAAGAGCCATGTTAGTATCATTTAAAAAGAAAGGAATTTTTGCTTTGGGCGAAGCCTGGCTTAGAAACCAACACCCCCACCCCAAATTCTGCTCTCATCTGTTGGTTGCAGCAAGTTTTATAGAATTTCTTAGTGTTTGCACCCTGGATTATTTCCTCAGTGACAGGAAAATTAAAAGCCGTGAAAAAAAGAATATGGAATTCTGATAAAGGTGACGATTTTCCTTCTGGTCTGTTCTGCCACTCTCTTGTTTTCAGGATTTTTGTTTAGTTATTTGGTTTATCTGAGGCTTAGCGTCACTTCTGCCAAAACGCCTAAATTCCACTTAGAGGAAGATCTGGTTTCCAGTATAAAAGGGAAGGGAAATGGACATTTATACCTCTATTTCTTTTCACAAAACAAAAGGAAAATGAGTGACCTGCAGGCTTTGCTGAACGACAGTCTCATCGGAACCCAGCACGTGGAAAATGCAGCTGTCATCGACCTGAAGAAAAGAAAAGTCCGTGCATCAACCTTTGGCTTTAACGTAAGAGATCAAAGAGCGTCCTGGGGAGCGCCAGCAGAGGTAGAAACCCCGGGAATATAGAGCACGAGGTGGCAGTGATGGCAGGGAGCGCAGCGCTCTGCTCAATACACTCGCTTCTGAGCCCCAGTTACTGGGGTACAGCCTGGCTGCTGAGCTGGCAGGCTCACTGGGGAGGACGGTCGCTCATTTCACAGCTTTGATTTGTGGAAGAAAGATGCCGTTTAACTGGCATTGTCAAGGAGTCCTTTCTAGCTGCTTTGCCTCAGTGATTCCACTGGTAAGGCAGATGTACGCAGGTCCGTTCTCTGGCACTGACACCCGCTGGCGTGGAGTGAGCCGTGGCCGTGGCGTAACCCCGCGCAGCGCGGCTGTCCCGGAGTGCCCGTGGGCAGCGGGCATGGGCCATTCTGATTCTGCAAACTGTGCCTGGGACAGGTTTGGGAAAGTGCTTGCTGGCCCAGGCCAAAACTGTCCCGGGACTGTTCTGACAGTAGGTAGAACTGCTCCCTGGCACCTTAAATTTGCTGGTGTAGATGCAGCTTATCTGGTTTTGTTGCCTGTCAGCTGGTAAACAGATCAGAGTAACAGCATTTCTGTTCCTATCATACTCCATGGCAAAGCTCCTGTGCACAGTCTGTGAACTCAAGGAGTTCAGAAATGCTCCCCGCACCACAGTCAGCCTTAAGTCCTTGGAAGGTACCACCTCCTCTCCTAATCCCCATGATGCCAGCTCTTGAACGCTTCCAGGCAGTTTTTCCTGGGGTACATGTCACTACCCTTGGGGATGCTCAGAAGGATGAGTTCAGAAGGTGAAGTTCTTGTTAAGGTAGTCCCTTCCCTGGGGACAAAGTCTTAGCAGAGAGAGTCATCAGTTCACTAGGTAATAGTGGCATCATCTGTAGTATGGAAATGATCTTTAATAAAAAGCACAGCTTTTAGAGAGGCCAGCCTGCTGGCTCTTCAGCAGGGCTGATTACATGCTGAGGTTCAGAGCAAAGCTCTCAGCCAGGGTAAATTATCATCAGCTCCCCTGACTTGAAAGAATTTCAGGCCAGAAGGGATCATTGGATGATCTCATCCAACCAACCAGCTGAATATAAATCTGCCAAACCAGTGACCCAGTTACACATAACACTGAGCCCAAGAGCTCGCTGACATGAATAGATTTGCAATTCGTGTGCGCTGCTCCGCTGGGATGTGATGATCTTGTCTCCTAGAATGGCTAAGGGCTACACTAAGAGTATTTGAACTTGGCATCCCCAGGTGAGCTCTGCACAAGCCCAGGGCAGCTGGGTCCTACCCCATAGTGCCTTTCACAGTGGCTCTGGTCACCATGGGGCACACTGCCAAGTGTTGCTGGGTTGGGGGACTGTGCAGATGTAATCACAGGCTAAGCAGACTGTTTCAAGTGAGACTTTGAAAACAGAGTGGACTGGACCGAAACTGGGTCTTCTTTCAAAGCCATGCAGATGTTTGGGGTTTTCTACATCATAATTTTAAGTCAACTATCAAAGACAGTGGGAGGGTGGAAAGCAATTCATCACAGAATAGGCTGTGCTGGGTTATTAACCGTTGCACTTGATCTTAAAGGTCTTTTCTAACCTAAACAATTCTATGATTGCAAAGAAGTGCATTTTTGGTCCATAACGCTGTGTTGTGCTAACACAGGTTCCACCAGAGAATGCTTTGAACCTTATCCATGCTTTCTACAAGAACTTACTGCAAGTTAGGAGGGGAGGACTCTGCTTCAAGGAGAAGCACTATAAGTGTGTCCGTGCAGATGAGCATTCCATCTATCTGCAAAATGTACGTTGGCAAGAGCTGAGACCATCCTAAGAAATCTGAGACTTCCTACTTCCTTCCTCAGTCCTGGTTACCTGAATAACCCAACACAAGCAGAAAGCCCCTTTCCCCTTCCCTTTCCCCACCATTCATGTCCCTACCACCCCCTGCAGTGCTTGTCATATTCTCCTCTGAATCAGTTCATCTCCCTAAGCTGAGAAAAAAAGAAAAAAAAGCCTTCTTTTTTTTTGCTGGGTTGGTTTCCTGCCTCATTAATTAATTAGCCAGGTAATAGGTGGGCTTGACAAGTCCAGGGCCAGAATAAGGCAGCAGGAGCAGGCAGTGGGGTGGGGAGAGGGAAGAGATATGGGTGAGCAGGACCTTGCCTGGGAGCTTACTTGCCTTGTGGGACCCCAGCCTCAGTAATTCCCCTATGATGTTCAAAACCAGAGAGTGAGGACACAGGAGCATGCAGCCTTGCTTGGGATGGAAGGGGTTTCTTACTTCTGCTGACTCACATTCTAAAGTAAATACATCCAACTGGTTGTTACTGGGGTCTTAATTCTTTCCCTCCCCAATATATCCACCCTGAAATGAGCTAAGCACCTTGCAGAACAGGCTGAGCAGCCCTTAAATTTGGATTCTGTTTCAGCAAAACGCAGCAGTTTGGAATGTTGTTTTCCATTCCTTATTACAAAGGAGAGAGGTGGAGTTTGGAAGGCAGGGCTCATAAAGCTTGGGTGTGCTTTCATGTAAATGCTACTTACTTTATCTGCATTTATTGGTGCTTTCGCATGTGGCTTTGAGCACTATCAGATTGCTGTGCAGTAACACGATCATCACTAGAAGAGAGAATAGGAATATCATAAACAATTTGACTGACTTGCTTTAGTAGTCAGCAGTCTTCAGAATAGGCACTGTCACTGTGTCCTGACTTAGACTTCAAACAGCACTTGTCTTTTTGTTCCCCCAAGAAAACAGGTATTGGCAACGAAAATTCCTGTAATTGGCCCAAACTGGAAGGTGAGATGTCATATACTTTAGAACCTTGTAACCTTACAGTGATTTTCCATCTTATCTAGCCAGATGGAGGCCTGATAGCTGTGAAGACAAAGACTTTCATCGTGGTTGCCACGTACAGAGTGGGCATGTATCCCAGTGTGTGCGTGGAAGCTGTGGAGAAGCTAGGTAAGAGCAACGCCTGTGTGCCTGCATGGCGGCATCTCACCGATTAGCTCTGCCCTTGCAAGCAGCTTCAAAAAGTAATCTGACAAACAACCAGATCTTGAAAATCTGGGAATCTGAACACAGACATGGTTATGGCTCCACAGCTAAACCCTCTCCAGACGTCACATCCCACTGTGCTCCATAGCCTCCATGGTTATGAACAGCTTGCCAAACTCTGTTCCCTTGGGCATTCTGGCACAAGTCTTCTGTTAGTCACCCTTCAACAAAATGATTCCTGGCAGTCACGTTTACTTGACCTCAAACACCTAATGTTGATGTCTTAGCACACTTCTGTAGAACATCAGCTTTGATACTCAGATTCACAGTCCACTTGTTCAAAAACACTTGATCTCTCTAAGGGTTTCAAGCTTTCTCTAGAAAGCCCAGTCTCTATGAGAAAGCTGGAGTCTCTTTTCCTACATGTGAATTTTGAGATACCATGAAGCTAGTTTCCTTGTCTCACAGTAGCAAAGCAGCTCTTCCATAACAAAAGTGCCCATTTCCTTCCCTCTCTTGCACCAGTTTCCTTTGTGTGAATCCTCTTCAGTTCCTCTCTCTTGGGCTCCATGTTTTAAAGAGTTACTGTGAACATCTAACTCTTTATTCCCTTTTTGGGAATATTGCAAACCCCAGCTCTTCGCAGACCAGCTGCAGAATCCTGATTGCATCTCAAGTGTAGTTTTCCCTTTGTGTGAGGTGTTAGCAAGAATTAACCACTCCTCGTGGTCCTTGGTCTGAGAGACAAAGAACAGAGTTACACATCTTCTTGATGTAATATATCAAGGATACAATCATTTTATTGCATCACCCACATGCATAGAATGTACAAGAACAGATTCTCAGAATGCCTTGATTTTCACCAGAGAGGTAATCCTAAGGAATTTCTAAGGAATTTCAAGGGTATTTCTAAGGAATATTTTGTAGAGCAATAAAATTCATCTTAATCTATGGATATGCCCATCTCCTTTCACTGAAAAACTAATTTTGTAGGCCTACTGTGGTCCTAGCTTTTGTTCCTCATTTAGGTGCCTAAAAGTTAGAATTTGTGTTTTAGGGCAGAAGCTGTTTCATCTGGAATGAGCCGTAAGACTCAGGAACACATTTTTCATCAGACCTTTTTCAAAAGGTTTTTACAATTCAAAAAGCTATGATCAAGAACAGGATTTTTAGAGGCTTTAGCACAAACTTGCCTGCTGGGCCCTCAGAAGCCTGACTGTTGGCTGGTGGGTCTGTGCTCAGCGCCAGGCTGGCAGAGACTGGCCTCCACTGCAACCTCTCCACTTCTTCACACCTCACAGCCCCTGCCCTGTGTTTAACCAAACCATGTCTGACTGCAGACAGGCTGGGAGAAGAGGGAAGTGGATGATTTTTGGATCTTTCTTAGGTTCATTTCAACCTCAACTATCAGAGCAATCTCAGGCTGCTTTATGTTACGTTCTGCTTTCTTGCTCTCAGTCACTGTTTTTGTGAGTGTCTCATAGGAGGTTGGGCACAAACCCATTGTACCAGCACTGCCCTGCTCAGAGAGCCTCAGTTTTCTTGCACTCCAGACAGGATTCTGCCTCATCCCTGTATATTTAGCAGCTGCAATGGATCTGTTAGAGATGAGGTATTATAGGTCTTTGTTACTGACATGTATGACCAGCACATTAACCTCAAAAGATAGGAATTTTGGGGGACATTTATGTGCTTGGCTGTGAACTGGGGAACAGACAGATGTCCTAGCCTGGTAACATTAATAGTTTCTAATCACTGGGGCAAAATGGGTATAAAATATTACCAAGCCAGAATGGTCCTTCTGGGTATGGAGTATTTTCAAGGGATTGTTTCCATCCAGGGCAGCATTAATGGGATTTACTAAATCTAAGAACTGAGCCTTATATTTTAAGCCAACGTCAGACCAGCTCTGTCTTGGTCTTTTTCTGCAGCACTACAAACAGAGCTCGAGCAGATCCAAAAGGTGCCATTGTGTTATTTAGCCCCAGGTCTGTCCAGCTGGCTCAGTGTTAAATTCAGGAGCCATACCACAATTGATCCTGGCTTCTTTGCTGCCAGAAGTTGAAAGCTGGGAGATGGAAGGTTGGCAAAAAATGCCAACAATTAACAATTTGCACACAAGTTATTTAGTGTTGCAAATAGTCACATTGTGTGTAATTGGCCACAGTTTCAGTCTAGTACAGGTTAGGGGTAGACCTGCTGGAAAGCAGCTCTGCGAAGGACCTTGAAGTCCTGGTGGGCAACAGGTTAACTGTGGGCCAGTGGTGTGCTCTTGTAGCCAAGAAGGCCAATGGTATCCTGGGGTGCATTAAGAGTGGGGTCAGCAGGTTGAGGGAAGTTCTTCTCCCCTCTGCTTTCCCCTAGTGAGGCCACATCTGGAGTATTGTGTCCAGCTCCGGGCTCCCCAGTTCAAGAGAGACAGAGAGATACAAGAGAGTCCAATGAAGGGCTATGAAGATCATGAGGGGACTGGAGCATCTCTCTTACAAGGAAAGGCTGAGAGACCCGAGGCTGTTTAGCATGCAGAAGAGAAGACTGAGAGAAAATCTTATCAATGCTTATAAATACCTGAAGGGTGGGTGTCAAGAGGGTGGGGCCAGTCTCTTTTCAGTGGTGCCCAGTGACAGGACAGGGGGCAACAGGCACAAACTGGAACACAGGAGGCTCCATCTGAACATCAGGAAAAACTTCTTTCCTGTGAGAGTGACAGAGCCTGGAACAGGCTGCCCAGAGAGGCTGTGGAGTCTTCTCTGTAGACTTTCACAACCCACCTGGACACATTCCTGGGCAACCTGTTTTGGGTGAGCCTCATTTGGCAGGGGGGTTGGATGAGATGAACTCCAGAGGTTCCTTCCAGCTCCTACCATCATATGATTTTGTGATGCAGTCAAAAGTATTTCCAGGGCCAGATTTGCAGTGGGTTTGACAATGCATTTCCCGAGGTTTATTCTTGCCATTCTGCTCTATTTCTTTGAAAAAGAAAACAAAGTAGCTTTTCTTTGCATGTTATGAGAGATTTCTGAAAATTATTTAAAGTGCTCAGTTTTTATTCTTTAAAGCACATATTTTTTCATGAATATAGGTATTAGTATTTTTAATTTTCATCTAGAAATACAGCTATCTTCTTCTGAGTGCAATGTAGTCTGAGGTGGATTTGAGCTTGAAAAAAGCCCATCTCCACTACAGCAATTCTGTGTATGATTTTAATAATTATTGTTTATTTCCTTGTGTTATTACAGCAGACTTCTTTAGAGAGAAGGGTAAGTGAATCATCAGAAAACTTGAACTTCACCAACCTCAGAAGGAGCGCTCGTGAGGAAATAAAGTATAGAAGTTTGAAGCATCACCCAATTTAAGCAAGAGACTGCTGCTTTACAGCATTCTGGCTGCTGAGTTTCCTTCTGTTTTTTGAAGAACACTCGAGGGCTCGCCGCTTATACGAGGACTCCCTTGTGTGTCTGTCATTGAAGTTTCTTAACTGAATTGGAAATATTGTCTTTGAGATTTGGTTTAAGATGCTCTGCTTAATCTTTCTGATGTTGTCTTTTAGGCTGTTTCCCAATAAGAGAAGTATTCATCTCCCTAAGCAAAGAAGCTTCTCCCACAGCATTAAAGCTGTGCTTCACATCACAGGCATGAGGGCTGAGGGAAATTGTTACATGAACAGATTTTCAGATTGTCCTGTACATCTGTCAGTGTTACAAATAAAACACATTTTTAACATGTCAGTTTGCATGGTGATTGACTGTTGTAGAAAGTTATTTTAAATTGTAAGAGATCGCAAAGTTCTGTGAGGACTGGGGAGGGGCAACAATGTCACTACTTCTCCCTGTGTACTCCACTCTGGTGAGACCCCACCTGGAGTACTGTGTCCAGCTCCAGAGCCCTCAACACGAGAAGGAGATGGACCTGATGGAGTGGGTCCAGAGGAAGGCCACGAAGATGATCAGGGGGCTGGAGCACCTCTGCTGTGAGGACAGGCTGAGAGAATCACAGACTCACAGAATCACAGAATGTCAAGGGCTGGAAGGGACCTCGAAAGATCATCCAGTCCAACCCCCCTGGCAGAGCAGGATCACCTAGACCAGATCACACAGGAACATGTCCAGGTGGGATTTGAATATCTCCAGAGAGGGAGAGTCCACAAACCTCCCTGGGCAGCCTGTTCCAAGCTCTGTCACCCTCACCATGAAAAAATTCCTCATGTTTACATGGAACTTCCTATGCCTCAGCTTCCACCCATTGCCCCTCATCCTGTCATCAGACATCATTGAGAAGAGCCTGGCTCCATGCTGCTGGCACTCACTCTTTACAGATTTATAAACACTGATGAGGTCACCCCTCAGTCTCCTTTTCTCCAAGGTAGAGCCCCAGCTCCCTCAGTCTTTCCTCATAAGAGAGATGCTCCACTCCCTTAATCATCTTTGTGGCTCTGCGCTGGACTCTCTCAAGCAATTCTATGTCCCTCTTGAACTGAGGGGCCCAGAACTGGACACAGTACTCCAGATGCAGCCTCACCAGGGCAGAGCAGAGGGGCAGGAGAACCTCTCTTGGCCTACTAGCCACACCCCTTTTAATACACCCCACAATGGCATTGGCCCTCTTGGCCACAAGGGCCCATTGCTGGCTCATGGTCAGCCTCCCACCAACTAGGATGCCCCAGGTCCTTTTCCCCTCCGCTGCAACAGGTCAGTCCCCAACCTACACTGGTACCCGGGGTTGTTCCTTCCCAGGTGCCAGACTCTACACTTGCCCTTGTTGAATTTCATTACATTTCTTCCTGCCCAACCCTCCAGCCTGTCCAAGTCTCACTGAATGGCAGCACAGCCTGCTGGTGTGTCAGACACTCCACCCAGCTTGGTGTCATCAGCAAACTTGCTGACAGTGC
>JANHGN010142967.1:0-15599 GCA_024605025.1 Megaceryle maxima | reverse complement strand
GCATAAAACACTCTCCGTGTTCAACACAAAACTGGTTTTGCTCTGTTTGGAAGTGGGTGAGGTGACACCACAGGAGAGCACTGAAGTGATGGTAAATGAGGCAGTGCCACCAAAAGCCTTCCAAGCAACAAAAAAGGAGTTAAAAATTACAGCAACGTTACACTATTTGGGTTGTCTCAATAGCCCCATGTATGGTCTTTCTTTGCATTCATATTACTACTGAAAGGAACTATGTTTTTCCATTGTTACAAAGCTCCTGACTGAAGCGGAACTCTGGAGCTCTTTCTGAATGACAAATCCTCCCTTCTCCTTGTAGCTGAACAGAATAACCTGTGCATTTTTCTGACAGCTATACTCACTGTTGCAGCATTGGCATGTGGAAGATCTCCTCAAAGCATTAGGCAGATCTACAACACGGCACAATCGGGTCTGGATGACATGCAAATCAGTTTCCCCAATAAAAAGGTAAAAAAGGGAAGCCTGTCAGGTGCAGATAAAGCATAGAGTGTGCTGTAAAGCGAACAGAGGGCAGAGTGGCTGCAGTAGTAGATTGCAAATCTAGAGGGGAACTCGGGGATTTTTTTAAGCATGGGAAAGCAGAGTCACAGGAAAAATGTTATAAACTGATACCTGACAGTCCTTAGGAAACATGAAGGATGGAAGATAATGGCTGCTTCAAATAAACTCAGACAAACAGCTAGGATACCTGAACATCTATCTAAAGAAGAGATAACCACTCAACCCCCTAGAAAAACCTCACGGGAGAGGATAAATGGGCTCCATAAGAGCATAGACTTGATCTGAGGAAGATGCATCCATATTAGAGCAACACCTCTCAAACGAGATTAGTGTGTATTGTGCTGTAACCTCTGCTCATGCCTTCATGGTACAAAGGTAACTGCCTCACCAGTTGGGTACTGGATGTACACTCCTTTTTTCCATGTTCTAATAACCTTGCCACTGACCCTGCCTTTTGATCTGGCCCCTCTCTGTACCCATGCCAAGGTCCTTGCAGAGTAACACCACATGACATCTCACACAGAACTTAAAACTCCTTGCCATCCACCAGAATAATACTGAAATGTTGAAAGAGGCTGATCATTTAAATTGTGCATTCTGTTTCAAATCTGTAAGAGCTTCTGTGGAAGAGTGACTGAGAGTTTGTCTTTCTTTCTAAGCAAAGAGAGTGCTGCTCTCTGCTGAAGTAGAGCCTCTGAGCTGATTAAGGCCAAGTGCCCTAATATCTTGAAGGAAAGCCAGACAAGCATGTTTTCCTCACACCTTCCATAATGTTCTGTGTGAACACTAGACATCACCAGAAGGCAGAAAGTGTGCTCATCTTCAAGAGCAGCAGCCATCTTAAACACTAATGCACAGAAGAGCTGAAAAGCACTTTACAGCTCATTCAGAACTTCAGCTGTCAAGTCTGTGGAGGCTCTTCCTGCTTATTGTAACTTTATGGTGTTTTTCTTCTTTTACAAGTAGCAGACAGAGTATCAAAAAGCCTCCTCTCCCTCTTGCTATCAGTCTGGTGCATCTCTCCCTCGAGCCCTTTCTCCTGAGGAAGACAGCAACAGCTCATCAAAGCCCTCAGACTACAGCAGGGAGGGGGAAATTAAATTTACCTGGTGTGTGATACAGCCAGGGGCAAGAGGAGGCCATGACTGTCCCAATAAGTGGAGTAACACCAGAAACCTCCTTATTCCACTAAGACTTATGGAGATATTAACAGCTGCAAACACCTCAGAGCAGGAGGCACAGCAGAGGTAGTATTTGCTGTAAAGTTAAATTGAGCTCTAGGGTACAGATGAGAATTAGTCTAAAAGGCATTCTTGACCCCAAATGTTAGCTAAAAACAAAGCCACCTCCACCTTGTCCCAACACACACCCCCCCTGCAGACCTAGCTTGAATTTGCACAATGAAATATTAGAGGGGCATTTCAGAAGCAGATAAGCAGGATCATATCCCACACTCCTGCTGCAGAAGAGTGGACATACTTATTATAATGGAAACGTGGAGGTGCTAGAGACAGTGCTACACAGCACAGCTGAAATTACATCAAATTAGGTAGGTCAGAATTCCACTGTGGGTCAGTTCAGGATCTTTCCTTCTGTGCTGGAATAAAACAGCTTAATTCCTGCACAAAGCCCTAATCCTTTATTTTACAGCTCATCTTGGCCATGGCACCCTCAGCCACCAAATGTGTCAACAAAAAAAAGGAACTACAGCACCAATTCTATACCAGAAGGTTACAATGATTAAACACATAGATCCTCACTTTAGAGAGATCCTTCTCCAAGAGTTAATACTCAAAGTCAGTTCTTAAGTATTATACAAACAGAAGAAATGCGAGTTTAATGAAAAAGCCCCTTGCCTGGTAGTTAATGGGTAAGTATTCAGAGCCCCACACAGTGTACACAGTCCTGAGCAGTGGGTTCGCCCCCCCCAACACCCCCATTGTCTTTTTTGAGGTCTTGTTTCCAACCTTGAAGCACCAATTCTCTGCAATTGGAAATGAATCAACAGTGTCAATTCCTTGATTGGCCCAGGACCAGAGAGTCACTTCTGATCCCAGCTGACTACAGACTAGCACTTTTTGTCAGCTCTATAATTTCAATTAAGATTTATAGATATTAGTGCCAATAGGAATAGGATGGGGGGGGAAGTACTCAAACTACTGTGGGAGCCTTTTAACTAAGCTCTAAATATACCCAGGCTCACATAAAAGTATTTCATTTACTGAGTAAATGAATTCTCATACATAGTTCAAAATTCTAATTGAGCAGAAGCAGCTCTAGGGTCAGGTGGGGTGGTGCTGGAAATGCTTTGTTGTCTCCCCGCTCTGCAGAGGTGGGAAGCCCAATGAGGGCTGCCCAAAGCATTTGGCCTTACCAGGATTCATGCTGTTTTGTTTGCCATGCTGGCTGTCCTCCAGTCTCACGTGGGAGCAGCAGATTTTATTTATTTTTCTCAAAAACTTGAAACTTCAATCAATAGAACATAGGCTTGATCATGACTATGGTGCAGTAGCAATACAATTTTCCATAAGTAACAGAAAAGCAGAATTCTGTTTCTATGTGGAATGAACACTCAGAAGAAACAACAACATGAAGCAGCAATATTTTGTTCTCTTGTGCATCCAGGTGTTGGTAACAGGGGACAGAAGCAGGACAGGCAGGTGCAGATGAGACAACAGTAATATTTGATTGATACTGCAAGTCCAAATGAAGGAAACAATAAAAAGGATTAATTTAATCTGGGTGGATCAGAAGCCAGGAAAAAAAATCAAGCACAAACACAGTTTTATGAATACTGGCAGGAACCCATAATCTGTACATTTTTAACTCTTCGGGGATGTAATGAGGCCTTTCCCCACCAAGTGTTATGGAGCTCGTTCTGCATTATAAAACCCCAACAAACCTGTCCAGATGAATAGAAGGAGCATAAGAAGACTGATAAATATTCTTGAGAATAACATGTAGTGTGTCAGGGAAAACATGTAAGCAGACCAAGATGTTGTGGTCAATAACCTAAAGGGGGGGAAAAAAAAAAAAAAAAGTGTCAGTGCAAGAAATGTGAGCACCAGAGCTCTGTCCTGCAGTAAGGAGAGGAATACGCCAGGTCTAACCACACCTTGGACCCATCTAGGCTGCCTCAAGCACACCTGTTAGGGAACAGCCACAGCACTTGTATCTCCCTTGCCTGACAACATGGTCCCGCCCCCTCCATCAACCATGTTAAGATGCAACTATCATGATAACACACATGACAATACACACACCACCTTTTAGACCTCTTTCTATAGAGACCCATAACATTAACTAGGCAAAAGACCTGCTTTTATTCAGGGGCAGAGTTTATTCCATGACCAAAAGGATCCTTAATCCTGGATGCGAGCCTAACACAAAGGACCTTTACATAAAATTTCTTCCAGATGCTCAGTCTCTAATGATAATTTGGGTTAAGATCAGCTGACTCCTATCTTTGGGTTGAGTCAGACACTTTACTGTTCCCGTTTTTCATCAGCTTCAGTTTGCTCGCCTTCTGGCTTCCATCAGCATTTTCAGTCAATAGGATCCCTCCAGCCTGGGGCTTGGTGTAGAAGTGATGGAGGGAAGGCTGCTCCTGATCAATATTTCTCCTGTTTTCCAGAGTCATGCTATCCATTTCTTAGTGGTTTTCTGCCTTAACTCCTGTCAGCCAAGCAGATAACCCAGAGGGAGCAAGACACAAAAACATGGTTCTTTAAGTGCATATAACTTACTTGCCCTGTAGAAGTCAAAAAGAGCCAGTGGTACCATAGGACCCTGCAGGCAGCGGGGCTGAGCATAGGTTTCTGCACACAGGAAGAAAACATGAAGAAAACTGTTCACCACGTGAAACAGGCTTGCCAACAAGGTAGTTGAAACAGACCCAGCCAGTTGGGTTTGGCTGGGCAGTAAGTTGTTGTCAATCCTAAACAAAACTCAGCATTTTCTCAGCTGGGGCTTTTAAGAGGAAGCACTAAATGGATTTTGGCATACAAAGTTTTACCAACAGTGTCTCTCCTTTGCAATCCCATTTAGCAGGTATCAGCTCTTACAAACACCACTGGGATTCCACAGACTTCTGGGGGGTTCCATTAGAAACTGTATCAGGGACCTGAATGATTGTTTGTGGCAGAGTGATGCAGGAAATCTCCCATTACAGAAAGAACCGTGCACACACAAAAAAATTATTCACAAAATATGGGAAAAGAAATATAAAAATCTAGAAGTGTTTCCAAACAAATAAATACCAGAGAAAATATCATTCACTGTTGACATTTGCTGACATCCCAAAACCTGCAAGTTGAGCAAAACCAGAGTCCTCCCTACTCTAGTCCCTTAAAAGTCACAGTCAGCTGTTAGCCCTCAGGAGATACGGCAGCTTGAAACAAGAGACAGTATTTGAGATTCAAAGAAAGAGCAAGTGACCTGTGCAAATTCTGTATTCTTTGGTGAAAGCAAATTAGCTTGAGACAACTGGCAAATTATAGTATTACAGCAAGACTCAAATAATGCTTTTGAAGAAATAAAGAAACAGCACAAATACTAAGCCTGAAATGGTATAGCCCAGAGAACAGGCTGGTTGCATCAGACAGGAATGGAATAGGGAATCATAGAATGGTAGGGGGTGGAAGGGACCCCTGGAGATCATCGAGTCCAACCCCCTGCCAGAGCAGGATCACCCAGGGCAGGCCACACAGGAACACATCCAGGCAGGTCTTGAAAGTCTCTAGAGAAGGAGACTCCACAGCCTCTCTGGGCAGCCTGTGCCAGGCTCTGTCACTCTCACAGGAAAGAAGTTTTTCCATATGTTGAGTTGGAACTTCCCATGTTTCAGCTTGTGACCATTACCTCTCATCCTATCACAGGTCACAACTGAAAATGCCATCAGAGTGGCTGCTACCATCTATCATCCACATCACACCAGGTACAGAATTAAAATTAGTAATTGGAATGAAAAATCTGTGCAAACTGGAGAAAGACCTTGCAGCAATACTATGTAGGATAAACATTTAATCAGAAACCAGTGGCTGAACTAAATAATGAAAAAAATGAAAATCAAACACTGAGAATAAGATGAACTCTCTCCCTCTGTTTAGAGGTTCAAAGAAGATGATATGGATGTTGTTATATAGAGAGCAGCAGGAAGCAAGGACCAGTACTGATCAAGCAAAAACATGGTATTGGTTAGCATTTTTTTGTTGTACCAGATTCAAACTTCTGGTTCCTCTAGCTCACTATTCTAAAGCTGAGAGACAGCAACACCAAACCCTTAAAAATTGAGATTTAAAAAAAATAAATAAATATTCTTAGTAACCAGATGAAAGATGAGCTGTGTATTCTTTCAAATACACTCTTCAATTACAACACATTATTGCTACAGCAATAAAACACCAGCTTAACAGGTTATGCAGGTTCTTTTTTTCCCTGAACTGGTATTTTTAATTTAGGCTTCTATAAGAAATAGTAGGTCACAGATCAGAGTATCATCAAACACACACAAAAAATTTCTCTACTTCTAGAACATCTATTAGTTGTCTAAGCCCCAGTTCTGCAAGACACTGAACATCACTGGCATTGTCTGCATGAATCACCTAAGGTCCATACCTGCAAACTATCTATATCATATCTAAATCTTATCTATACTCATCAGAAATCTGCACACACCAAACTGTAGTTTCCCTCTTCTAAACCATACGAGTGCCCCAAGCAGAATCCCAACCTAGAAGTCACTCTGGCTACATCATTAACTCTTAAAAGCACATTATAATAGAATATTTACACCCAAATCACCACATAAAAATCATCAGCAGAAGAGCTGTTAAGGTTATTCAGGGAATCTATCTTTTGTAAGTCTGACAGGCTGTCCAATATTCTATCCAGTCTTGATTCAGTTCTAGCTGAAAATAGATCTAAACACCAAACACCCACCTTTTGTAAGGCTATTTGTTGAACAGATGAGAGACTTAAATGAAATCTTAAATTTTCTACTTTTCTCATGCATCTTAAGGGGGGAAAAAGGTGTTGAGGGTTTGGGTATTTTTTAGGGTTAAAGTGGCTGTGAAAGACCTGAGACATTGTTGAGAGGGTGCTACAACTTCTCAAAAGCACCCACTACCACCTGCTGTTATTCACAATGTGTTATAGTCGCTCTCATTAGCACTCAGCTCCAACACTGAAATTGTCCAGCGACTGGTCCTGTATTAAAGGACCACTGAAAATGTCCAGCAACTGGTCCAGAACTGAATGCAGGTGCTGGCCTTCACCTCCTCCTGGCAGTCCCTTCACAGCCCCAACAAACCAGGGGCTCCCACCATTGATTTATCTGCTAATCTTTATAACATTGTGCATTTGATAAACCCAGTGCCCAGCTCCAAAACTGGAAGCATCCAGACATTGCTCCCACAGGAAAGGTGCCAGCACCAAATGCCATTGTTGGTCCCCACCTTCCCTCAGCAGCCCCTTCACAACCAAGTACTTCCATACCATTTAGACTTCAGTTCTGAGGGTAAACATCTACCGAGATATCCTTGCTATCTCTCCTTCCCTCCTGTTTCCCATCAAAATGTCAGAAGCCTAACTTCTGTAAATAGGTAGAAGTGATGGATACTCCTCCTTTGTGATCTGTTTGATAGTTTTGCTGTAATAAAAAATGTGAAGTTTTCTTGCTTTCCTTGATAGCTTAAGAGAGAAAATGCAATTCACCAAGGAGATGAAACAATATTAGTTATCAATAGGATTCCATCTGATGTTGCAAAATTACAAAACCTCTTTCCAAAGGCTTAAATCATCAAGGTGGGGAAAGAAGAAGAGAGCATGAAGACAAACAGTAATTACCAAAGGGAGTGTAATTAAAATAGGCCTGAGACTGCTTAAAGCAAGCATGAAAACATTGGCCAGAACAGGTCTGTTAGGGCAGATTCATTCTAATAAGGGTTAATAAATGAGGGGAGAGGGGGAGCCTGGAAAAAAAAAATAATCTCAGCACGGGCATGAAAAAACTGCTGTTGGAGAGAAAGGAATTGAAGGATTGGGTGTACTGTGAAACACTGATTTCTGAGCAGGAAGACAGTGATGGATAAGCCCCAGTATCTCATCTAACTGTCATCAGGTCCTTAGTCCCAAGGAAGCATGGTACATCCAAGGACTCACCCAACTTATAACAAAGAAGAGAAAGACAAGATTATTTGCTAGAATGTGTCATCCACCTCCCAGCTACTGTGGGTGATGGATTCCTCTACAGAGTGGGCAGCCAGGCTCTGTCCCATTACAATGGCCACCCACCATCTCCCAGTGCTCACCTGGTTTTAGACATAGCACCAATTCACCCTGGCATCCATGCCAGGATTTCCAGCTGTGCAAGACTCTTGCCTCAAAAGGGAGGGAGGATTAAAATGAAATAATGAATGAGCAAAAGTTCATGGGAAGTTAAAGGTTCCACAGGATTTCTGAAAAGTGGCTTTGCTGAAAAAAAAACAAAAAAACCCAAACCAAACAAACAAAAAATATTCATCTCTTCCCTGCCTGCATATTGCTCGTGTGCTGCTCACAAACCAGACTTTCCTGGCAGCACATAGAGATGCACATACTGAGTGTAAGGGGGCAGCACAGACAGATGCAGTGCCCATTTCAGGCCTTAGGTGATAGAGATGCTATAGAAAGGTAAAAACTGAACTAAAACTTCTGGAGTTTCTAAGACTACCTATGCCACACACAATGCACTCCAGCAGACATGTCTCATACTGTTTATGCCTCAGTTTCCCCATCAAAAAAATAAAACTAAACCCCAATAGTCTCTTATCAACCTTGTAAAATAGGAAATAAATCCGCTAATATTTCCAAGGTGAAGAGATACTGTGAGGACACAGGCTCAACTTCAGATGCATTTTCTTTATGTAGTGGTGCACTGATTTTAGCGCAGTGATTTTGTACTTACTGATTGTAGGCTACCACTGGCTTTTTACTGTAATACAAATCCAGTGCAAATACAGCTAAGGGAAGTAAACTAAAGAGAGTTCATTTTGACTCTGAATCAATGCAGCTGTCTGTTTTCAGGTGATGGAGTGACATTGGTGTACCACTGGTGTTACTTTTACGAGGAAAAAGAGTTTTTTCAGAAGTCATCTTAGTTCCTTCTAACTCTCTAGTGCTTTGATGCAATATATATTTTACACAGAACAACTATAGAAATTTAACACTGGACAAGCTGTGTATTTCTCTCAGCCCACTAAATACACCCAAATGGCTAGTCACAGGGTCTACTTTACAATTTCACATAAACAAATGTCAGACGAAACTAGGAAAAACCGTATCTGTTCAACAAAGTAGATACAGCTTTAGAGGGTCTGAATCTAGGGCAGTGTATGAGTTTGTAACATGTGAAAGCCAGAGAAAAACTTCAGCTTCAACATTCAAAGAAACAGCAGGGCAAGGAACCTTCTTTTACTTCTAAACCAAGCACTTTTTTTTTTTTTTTTTTGAGAAATAACAGACATGGCAACTTTAAAGCCCTTCTAGTTTCTTTTTAGAGCACAAACTTTGAAGTCTCATCCCAAGAACCTATACACAAAAAATATGACGCAGCCTGGAGTGACAAAGCACTCTGCTTTGCCCCACACAATTCCTCTGTGCCTGTCCCAGCAGGCCCCCTGCCAGCACCATTCAGCCTGTGCTGGGAAGTGTCCAAGTCAGCCCCCCACAACAGCAGCAGCTACTGCCACCTTTGCCTGCAGCCCCATCCAGAACACGAGATAAAAGCCTCATGCTTTAAACTCTCTGGTGGAACCTCACCTTGGCCCTGCCACTTCAGCACACAGTCCCTCCCTTGCAGGAGGGAGGCAACCACATGGGAGAAAAGGGTGTGGAGAAAAAGGTGAAGAAAAGTGAAAACAACCCAAGCCTCACTTACCTTCCTCAGACCCTGCTGACTCCTCCTCACCTTCCAGACGAGCTATTATTAAACATTTTGACTTCTCAGTACCTTCCCTAATCCCCAATATTCTGCTGCACTCTCCCAGCCCCATCCCCTGTACAGAACTTTGATGCTTGCCCAGGCTGTGCCCTCCCCTTGTCCAGCTGCCCTTTCTTCCCCGACCTGCGCCCTGCATCCCAAACACTACTGGGCCCTCCCTACCTCTCCTCTGCCTGCTCTCAGTGGCCTCTGCCCAGCTGCCCTTGGGACAGCAAACCTGAGCCTTGCTAACTTTACTGAAAAGCTTTGTGCTGACACTGGCCTAATCCTCTGCAGATTTATTCTTTAAAAATTAAATAACTGTATGTATTTCTTTAGCTCTAAGTCTCTTTAGGTTGAAGAACAGCTTCAGAGAATAATACATTTTTAATGAAACATAGAAAATGGACAAACCACTTTTAGATACAGCTACAACTAATATTTTTCCTTATCTTTTTAAGGTTCAGGGGTGTTTGTTTTTTTTTTTTTTTTTGTGCAAAGGAATGTAAACACAGTCGCTTCTACATCTATATGCACATTGATACACTAAGCAGAAAATTAATCTCTGGGAGAATATAAAAGATAAGATTCATTAAATCAGTACAGGTTTACAAATCTTTGTCTCCCCACTACTTATGTGAAAGGGAGAGAAGATAAAGAGAAACCCCCCTTTTGAATATGGAGTAGCAGCTGCATCCCACAGCTGTGGCCATCCTGGGGCCAGTTCTTTCCATTTCTGTGGATTAGTGTCACCTCATAGACTTCAGCAGAAGCCACATCTGCTTGCATCAACTGGAGATCAAGTTCCCGACATCTGCATTAAGCCAAATTCCCTTCGCAATTGTACCAGTATAACTCTGTTAACCTCACTGGAAACATTTGTTCAACTAAGCACACCAGCAGTCCTACTGTATTTATCTTTTCCCCCTAACTCTATTTTCATAGTTACTTTGTTTTCATTGCTCTTTTCCCAGTTATCCAGCTAGAACATGAGGTTCCAAGTGAAACCTGGCTCCACTTCACAAGCATGTGGTGAGTCTGTGGTTGCTTCCACGAGTTTTAGAATAAAACTGAAGCCCTTTGTCTAGTTCTTATATTTACCTGTCAGCAATCACCTGCTCATCTTTGACTATGCTGAAACAACCATGTTAAAATACAGAGACCTGTCTTATTTAAGTAACACAGACAGATTACCCATAGCAGAAGCACAGGTTACTGGGTCACTCACCTGTCCTCCTGGGCCAAGCAGAGCACACTCCCAAACACTTGGATCACAGACACACACATGCAGCTGGTGTGGAGCCAGTGCTTGCCCCAAAAGCTGATCATAGATAGATTTGCTGCCCACTGCAGCTCCACAGCTACCCTCCTGGAGCTCAGCCCACATACAAGCCAGCGCAATGCTGCCGTGGAGACAGGGTATCAGGACTGGTGGTCTAGTACACTAATTTCCTGCTGTCCTTACAGACTAAATCAGGCTGGGCAATACACTAGTGTAGAACACAAATATTTGTGATAAACCAAATCTTCCCAAGAGCAAAACATGTTCTTCGGTCTTACCTTGCTTCTCCCCACAGGGCCCAGCCACTGACCTGGCTGCACGGAGCACGTGTTCTAACGGCGAGCAGTTACGTTTGCACTCATTAACCAGAGCTGTGAGGAGCAGCCCAAACGAACGGCTGCTTTCCTGCCACCATCAGTCAGTCATCTGGAAATCTAATTTGTATCATATTTGGCAGGCACACAGCCATCTGCTCCAGGGGTACACTCCAAGGGCAGCTGCCAAATACCAAGCAGCCTTTCTGCCACAGGGAAAACTAATTGCCTTTATTGGACTAATACAGGTTGAGAGCTAATGATACAGGATGTTTCTCCACAAAAGAAATAAAAAGTATGTTTTTTAAAATATAGTTAAGAATTACATTAACCTGTGTAAGAGCTAAGCCTTTCAACTGACCAACATCTGGTAATTAAGTAATAGGACAACAGGAAAAGGTCTCAAGCTGTACCAGGGGAGGTTTACATTGGATAGGTGGAAAGTTTTCTTCCCTGCAAGGGTTGTTAAGGCCTGGACCAGCCTGTCCAGGGCAGTGGTGGACTCCCTATCCCTGCAGGGGTTTAAAAGCCATGGAGATGTGGTGCTGAGGAACACGGTTTAGCAGTGACCTGGCAGTGCTGGGTTAACAGTTGGACTTGATCTTAAAGGTCTCTTCCAATGATTCTGTGAAGTTCCTTTACTGAAATAATAAAAGGAAAGGTGGAGAGCTGGGCAAAGGCAAACATAATGAAGTTCAACAAGGATAAGTGTAGAGTCCTACACCTGGGGAGGAACACCACCATGTACCAGTACAGAGTCACAGAATATTCATGGTTGGAAATGGACCTCCTAGATCACAGAGTCCAACCATACCCGTAACAAAAAAAACACCTAAACACCCTGATCAAACACGACTTCAAAAACACAGCCCCCTACATGCCTGCCACCAGAGCATGTCCTGAAGCACCAGGTCTACCCATTTCTTCACTACCTCCAGGGACGGTGACTCCACCACCTCTCCAGGCAGGCTGTTCCAGTGCCTCACCACTCCTTCTGTAAAGAATTTCTTCTTAATATCCAATCTAAACCTCCCCCAATGCAACTTCAGACCATTTCCTCTGGTTCTGTCAGTAGTTACTAAGGAGAAGAGGCCAACACCCACCTCTCTACAACCTCCTTTCAGGTAGTTGTAGAGGGCAATAACATCTCCCCTCAGCCTCCTCTTCTCCAAACTAAACATACCCAGCTCCCTCAGCCTCTCCTCACACAACTTGTTCTCTAAACCCCTCACAGGTTAGGGGCAGACCCACTGTAAAGCAGCCCCATGGAGAGGGACCTTGGCATCCTGGTGAACAATAGAATAGCAATGTGCCCTTGTGACCAGGAAGGCCAATGGTATCCTGGGGTCCATAAAGAAAAGTGTGGCCAGTAGGTCAAGGGAGGTTCTCCTCCCCCTCTGCTCTGCCCTAGTGAAACCACATCTGGAGTACTGTGTCCAGTTCTGGTCTCCCCAGTTCAAGAGGGACAGGGAAATACTAGAGAGAGTCCAACAGAGGCTACAAAGATGCTTAAGGAACTGCAACTTCCCTCTTATGAGGAAAAGCTGAGAGCCCTGGGGCTGTTTAGCCTGGAGGAGAGAAGACTGAGAAGGGAACTTATTAACGTTTACAAATATCTGCAGGGTGGGTGTCAAGTAGAAGGGACCCTGTGATAGAATGAGAGGTAACAGTAGCAAGGTGAAACACCAGAAGTACCACCTCAACATGAAGAAAAACTTCTTCACTGTGAGAGTGACAGAGCCCTGGAACAGGCTGCCCAGAGAGGTTGTGGAGTCTCCTCTAGAGCCTTCAAGACCCACTTGGATCTGTTCCTGCGTCGTCTGTCCCAGGTGTTCCTGCATTGGTAGGGGGTTTGGACTCAGATGTTCTCCAGAGGCCCCTTCCCACTCCTACCATTCTGATTCTAGGAAGGAGTGGGGAAGGGTAGTGGGGACAAGAGGAGAAAATCCTGACATGTTTATAATCCCCACCAAGTGACTTGCCAGGAGTAGTAAATGGGCAGAGGGGAAGAAGGAGTAGTAATGAGAGTTAAGTCCACCTGCTGTGCCACTCTTAGCATACAAATAAAACTCATCACCCAAAACAGGGAAGTAAAAATGCCCATCTGCCCACAACAATGGTACCTTGTGGCAGAAAGACACAGTGTCATTTCCTATTCCACAGCAGGCACCAGCAGCCAGCCCTACTGCAGGAGAGCCCATGTTTAAGGAGAGGCTGCTACCAGAGTGCTCATGGTCACACCAGGCATGCAGGCCCTAGGGAAGGGTTCACTTGGCTGTTACACATGCAAGTGGCCTCTACTGTCACAGTTCATTTGAATACCAGTCTTGTACAGACAGGGAATTTCTGCACAGAGGAGAACAAGGTAGCAGAGGAAGGTTACACAGTCTAGCAATGGCACAAACCAGCTGATATTAATGGGAACCATGAAACCAGTGAAAAAGAAAAGGCTCTAAAGAACTAAGAAGCCCTAAGGATGTCAGAAGGTTGTTTATACCAATATTTCTTGGAAGCATGCACTGAAGAGGACAGGTTCTCATCTTGTGCTGAAGGTTTTTCTCCAAGGCAATGACACCAGAACCATACGGAGGACAGTTTTAACAACAAGGCGCTGACAGGTCAGGGCCTGCACTCCAGCAAGCGCAGAACAGGAGCGCCAGGAGAAGAGCAGCCCCAGAGATGTGAAAGGAAGAATAAAACAGCAACTCTAAAGCTGATTAGAAAGCACGGAAGGGCAGTAGGAAGAAGTCTGTAGGAGGCTGCTTCCCCCACACACACACCTGGCAGGAAACTTAGACCCACACCTACCAGCATTTTCACTAGATTTTTTTTTTTCTTCCATTAGTGATCTTTTTCCTTTATATTTATTATTGGTAAGTTAATTTCCTCTCAAAGAGGAGGACACTGCAACCACAACATGCAGCAATTATTTTAATTAAATTCACAATGTTACAAACCACAGGAGAAAATTTTATGAGCCAGATTCCCCAAAATGATCAGACTAATTTAGGGTTCTTATTTGTAGCCTGCGTTTTGCTTCCTTGGGGGTTACATTATCAACCATTATGTCAAAAAGTTTGTATTAAATAAATAAAACCATATTAGATTATTAAACTTACGTGTCTGAAACAAAAACGTCATGAGTATTGCTGAAATATTGCAAAAAATTAACGCTAAAATTTGTGACTTTCTATTGTTCACAATATTTAAATGGAATCCAAAAATCCAAATTTGGATTCTCATCCCTCTATTTTCTTCTTGGAATTTTCTTTCTAACACTCATCTTCACAAGGCTCTTTATTCTTTTATTCCTAAATTTAAGCCTACAAAGGAATTAATGAATGATGTGTATGCATTCTGATTAAATGAAGGAGTAAAAAGATCAAGAGGCAGCAATAAGCATTTCACACACGCTCGCAGATGTTCCCTTACCTACCGGGTCCTTTGGCAGGGGATGAAGTGTGGGCAGTACTTGCCCTGTGGTGCTGTATTTACTGAAACCCCAAAACCTTCGCACACTGGCCACGGATCTGCAAGACCCAGTGGATGGCTCTTCAAAAAGAACATGCAGGCTCATGGCTCAAATTATAAATCCCTTTGGGTAATGTTCTTGCAGCATCTGCCAAATGCCCCATGTCCCTGTAGCGTTCTTGTGATTACAGCAAACCCACTGCTTGGAGAGGGATGGGAAAATATGAGCTGTCCTCTTGAAGCAGCTGGTCTCTCAGACTCAAGAAGGTCAGGTGAGGACACAGGCTACAAACACCCAAACAAGCCAAAAGTAAATGCCACAGCAATATTTCCCAGGATAGCCATGTAAATGTTACTTGTTGTGCCAAACACACCCCCCAAAGCAGGTGTCTTCCACAGGCTGGTTTACTCAGCCACACCCCACATAAAACAAGTTGATGTTTCAGCCTTCCAGGCAGTTTGACCATTCACAGGTCCCCCTAAGGCTGGTTCATCCCAGCATGAGAAGCACAATTACAGCTGGTCCCTTGTGCTGCTCCTCAGCTCTCTCTCAACATAGATGGTCCATTGCAAAGCCTGGCTCTGGGACACCAAGAGCTGGCCCTCACATAGGACATCCCACCTGCACCTTCAGGAACAGACTTCTCTTGTCACCCTGACCCACCTGCCAGAGCACTGGGGCTTGCTCTGCCCTGGGGTGGTGCCACATCTGCTACTCGCAAGCAAGCTTTGGAGAGTTGAGTTTGGGGGTTTGGATTCAGGCCCAAAAGCTTTGGCATCAAGTGCAGAAGTTTGTCAAAACAGTGTCAAACTTCAAGTAAGTGTTGCTTGTTTATCTAAGAAAGATGCAACAGACACTACCAGATGAGTCCCACTGCAGTGGGTTCCTTTCACCCCCTACCCCTTATCTAGGGATCTATTTAGACTGTGTAGCTCTTAGGACAGAGATTTACACAAGCTGAATGTTTTCACAGGGCCCTGGGAGATGCCAGACTTGACTGACAGGTCAGAGTGAAGAATTTTTCAGTAAAAAAACCCTTTTTCTTCAGGGAAA
>JANHGN010142099.1:0-15665 GCA_024605025.1 Megaceryle maxima | reverse complement strand
CGTTGAATGGGTTGGCAAGGCCTGTCCAAGGCTGCCCAGGGCAGTGGTGGAGTCCCCATCCCTGGAGATATTTAAAAACTGTGCATATTTGGTGCTGAGGGACATGGTGTAGCAGTGGAATCAGTAGAGTTAGGTTAATGGTTGGACTCAGTGTTCTTGGTGGCCTCTTCCAACTAAAATGATTCTATGATTCTACAGAGTCCTGGACAGTTTTAAGATTGGAATTGCAGAATCATTTGTATGTGGTATTTTTACTGTTTTCCAGTAATTATAAAAAGGTGGAAAAGAATCCTCCAGACATTATTTTCAAGGAAACAAACACTAGGTTTTCTTCCTTCTTTATGCATAGATTGCTTGGAGATTGTGCATCAAATGCTGCTCTCATTAAAATTCTAGATGAACATGCTTCTTTCCTCCCATGCAACAGCATCACTGTGAATGACCCACTGTGATACAGTCACAAAAGAGGCAAATATCACTGCCAGGAAAAGGCTTTGGCAATACAGGGATTTTTTTTCCAAGTTGTCTGCGCCACTCATGCCTCAGCCTAAGTTACCAAACTGCTGCATTATGAGAACTTGATGAAAAGAGGGGTTTTTTTATTGTCTGTGTCCATTTTATTAGGTATTGGTGATCTAGTTAGAGATTATTAGCTCAAATGGTTTAACTGAAAAAATGTAATAGTTAAGGAGATGATTTCAGCTTCATAGATACCTGCAGGAGCTATCATTTGACTTGCAGGAAGCTGCCTGCTCTGTTTCTATCACAAGAAATTGTCAAATCCTCTAGTTTTTCCACCAGCAGTAACAAGGGATTTTCAGTTTGCTAAGTATAGAGAAGATTGACAGCCCCTGGATCAACGAACTCCGTACTAGTCTTCCTGGGGCTAACATGAACATACCTAAAATGGGCCCTCAGCTCCACTGGTCTTCAGTTCTGCAAATCTGGTAAATAATGCTGTACACAAGATAACTTTTCCTAGGTCTGCTCCAAACTACTATGTGCTCATCGTGCGTCTCAAAAGCCACATCTCTTCAGCACAGCTTCAGTTTCCAGTGTCAAATGAAGACTCCACATAATGCCATCTTCATCTCTACAGTAAATGCCTAACTCTTAGAGTCAGAGAATGACAATGCGTTGGAAGGGACCTTGAAAGGTTATCGAGTCCAACCTGCCCTGTAGTAAGCAGGGATACCTTTAACTAGATCAGGTTGCTCAGAGCCTCATCAAGCCTGACCCTGAATGTCTCCAGGCATGGGGCCTCCACCACCTCCCTGTTCCAATGTTCCACCACCCTCACAGTATAAAGAACATCTTCTTAATCCAATTTAAATCTACCCTTCTCTAGTTTAAAACTATTGCCCCTTACCCTATTGCTACACGACCTTGTAAACAGTCTCTCCCCAGCTTTCTTGTAGGCCCCTACCTTGCGAGGTCAACAATACACTAGAGTGGATGTAGACGTGTTGGATAATTTGGTATTGAAAAGGGTGGAATAGAATGCATATTGCCTGTGTTAAATGTTGTTACACTAAATTAGAAATAAAAACAAAGTGAAAATCTGTACAAAACTAGAAAGCAGTAAGGGCTTACATTTATCCTTTAAAAAGTCCTTTTCAGCTCTAAATGACAATCTGGGGAGAACAAGCCCAAGCCCGTTCTTACATCCCCGATGTTCAGACAGACATCATATTCACGGGGAGACCAGCTAATGGTAATCTGGATAAAAAGAAATGCACCAGTGACATGACACAACAACACTGTTTTTCTACATGTTTGCTCCATCACTGAATGTGTTCAAGGCCAGGCTGGATGGGTCTTGGAACAACCTGGTCTACTGGAAGGTGTCCCTGCTCATGGCAGAGGGGCTGGAACTAGATGATCTTTAAGGTCCCTTCCAACCCAAACCATTTGATTCTACATAAGGTTTATGGTGGGAGCCAGTTAACATCCCAATATCTGCCTTTAGAAACGTAACCCTGAACGCAGGAGCTGCTGTTTTGAATTTAAACTCCAGTTTACCGGAGACCCTGCCCTTGACATTGCAGCAGATGCCTCAAGTGATGGTGAAAGCTTATGGGATTATAAACCAGCATGTGGCATCAGGCACCGAGCTTTCAAATCCCTGTGTGGGTAGGAAAAGGTTAAATCTGTTCTCCTTAATCCAGTTCTGGTTTGGCCATATTTAGACTAACCTACTGCACACCACAAATTCACTCTATAGACAATATATGAGAACAGACTCCCCAAATTTTAAGATACTTGCACATGACCAGGAAATGCTCTAGGTGCTTCACCTTGCTAAATCACATTGTTTTTACCCTCTGCTCGCAACAAAATCACTACAAGTAACCATAAGCAACTTGTGAGCTGGCTCAAACTCGATTTAATAAACAGATAATGCACCCTGTCAGCCCAGATTGAGAGGTAATTCCCAGAGCCCGCTCCAAGTCACGATCTGCAATCTGGGGCTTTTCTTTTTTTTTTTTTTTTTTTTTTTTTTTCCCCCCCGTGGTGCACACTGGTTTGTACACACAAATTCCTAAAGCTCTGCAAAAAGTGATGAGAAACCCAAGTGTTAACAGCCAGGGTGCAGAAGGTCTCTGTACCTCTGCTTGAATACTCGTGACTGATCCTGCAATTCCGTTCTCGGCACTGATGTTATTGGAGCTGTTGTTTGGAGAGCTGGGACCAGATCCAGGAGCACTGTTGCATGCAGAGTCTAAAAACACATCCAAAACCAACTTTTAGCATGACAACCAATCTCTGCAATGGTATTTAGACAGACAACAACCCCTTGAGTTTTGTTTTGGTGGAAAGCAGCCCTCCTCCTCCCCCTATCCCCCATAAATCTTCCCAGAGTTCTTAAAATACTGACAAACACTTTCAAATGGTCTGTCCAAGTACCTACTTACCATATTTATGTCTTCTCCTCATGGGGATTTCTCTTAATAGTGTATTAATAGCTTTAAATATGATTGGAAGAAAATAAAAGGCATAGAAGGCTTGAAGGGGCTGAACTGGAGGATGACCAATTGTCCTGCTTCCTTTTTCTAGAAGTGCTTCTCTTGCCCTCATTAGCCTATGACCCCAACGACACCGTCTTGCCACGGATTGCATCAGACTTCACACTGGAACAATCAGGGAACCATCTCAGCATTGACTTTTTCCCATGTAGGCTGCTGGTGCATCTATATTTACTGGAAATATGCCACCAGCACCGAGCCCTGATCATGCTGATCATGCATGAGAACTGACCTCTGCTTTTATGAAGCACCACAGAGATTTTCCAGTGCTGGTGATTGGGCATGTGTAATGTCCCTGTCTCTGAAGTGCCCTCATCATGCCAGGTCCTCAGAAACACACGACCTGCCTTAGGCTGCCCTTCACACACCACAGCAGCTCCCATGGCACTGAGCTCCCGCAAACTGCCTGCAGACTAATTCACAAGGATGATATTTTGCCAGGATGGCAAATTAAATCATTTTAAGAGACTGAAAGGCTGCCTGAGTGACATGGGACTGGGCAGACAGCTGGCCCTGGTCACAGCTGAGCACATTTTACAAAAATCAGGCATAACTCTGCAGGGTCCAAACCAGTAAATCTGTTTTAAATCACTGCCTAATTTTTTTTTGATAAGTCTTCTCTACTCATATAATAAGAAATACTTTCTCACGTGGGGAAAGACCCAAGGCAGCATTAATTCCCCCAGATTGATCTGTTATCACCTGAACACTCAGAAAATCCTCTCAGCTTTGTATATTTTATCAACATGTTCTCTGTAAACTCACTAACCAGAACCACAGAGATGACCAGCCTGATATCAAAGCATCCCCTTTAATGATAAAGAAAAACACAACAGAAACTGCGTGAAATGACAACAGCCAGGAAACTCCCCTCAGAAAGTCTCTCACCTGGTGTAGGGCACAGCTCCCAGTGTTTCTCCTATTTTGAAAGTTAAGTAACATGAATGCTTTTTTTTTTTTTTTTTTTAAATGAACTTTCCTGCCCAAGCATGGGGTTTGCCCAATGCAGCTGCAATGGTTCAGGCTGTGTTAGCCTCAAAATTGTTGTAGGATTCCCCAGTAGAAACAAAAGCCAACTGTAACAATTTGGGGGATTTAAAAAAAATATTTCTTTCGTGCCACTAGTAAGTATAAGCTATTTTGATCCATGCAAGTACCTCCAGCAAAGTAGCAAAGAGACTTTTATTTAAAAAAAAGAAAAAAAGAAAAAAAAAAAAAAAAAGGGCATTGCTTCTTGCTGCATGGGCATTTAGGGAGGCATCTCACTATCAAGAAAACTCAGCACTGAGTAACACCCAGCTCAGTACCTGACATTGAACTTCTCGATGTAGAACAGCTTTGCAGAGTCTAGGTGTTTAGAATATATATTCCAATAACATGGAAAACGTGGGTTTTTTTCCGGGGCCCTGTCATTAACCACAATGTATCAGACCTCACGCATACTACCTAGATACAGGAAAGGTACCTGGCATGTTCAAACGGTGACTCTGAAGATTTATTCTTGTTTGAATGGTGACAGAGTGCCTTAAAGTGAGACCAGTAGGGAAAAGTTGTGGTACTTACACAGAGGCATCCCTAGATGGTGCTAAGAATTAACTTTATGGTAATCGATATACTCTTTACTTTGAACCCTCCTTCAAAACTTTACTCCCAGATTTTTATTTTTCAGCAAGGAACTGTCAAATAAGTGGTCATAAATATCATATGTATATTTATATTAAAAAATGCCTTATATGTTTTAAAACTTTGGTGTAATTACTTAACAAGGAACTACGTCAGTCTGCCCAAAGCCTAAACCAAACAGGAGTTGTAGAGCATTTACTGCTAGAGGACAGCAGCTGTGAATTATGGCCTCCTCATGGATATTAATAGGATCACCTTCAAGAAATATTATTTCTCAACAACCTGTTGTTGAAGATAATAAAAATGGTTGGGGAAAAAACCACAGCACTTTGGTAGCACACCTACATCTGTCCTGAACTACAAAAAAAGCTCATGGAGTTAGTAATGCTGCCTAAATAGATGAGTAGCCAACACTGCTGATGCCCACCTGCATTACCCACTGCCAAGCTCTGCCAGTTTCACTGAAGTTTTGCCAAGGAGATCTCCAGTCTGTACAATCAACTGGATGCGTGACTGAATTTTGGAAAGGGACATCTCACTGAGGCTGCCGGCGCAGGTTTGCTGCTTACCCGACATACCTGTGACGTCCAGCGGGCGCTTCTTAAGAGCGGTCACCACCGGCCCATCTTTTCTGCGCAGAAGGGGGCTGCTCCGTCTTTCAGCAACTTTTTGCTTTAGTCTGGATCGTAGCTTCAGATTGGGTTCAGATGCTGAATGAAGAAAAATAAAAGCAAACAAATGTTTTGGTTAATATTACCACAGTAGTTTTTTACTCAGTAAAGGCTGGGTTGCAGTTCAGCATTCATAATCATAGAATGGTTTGCATTGGAAGGGACCTTAAAGATCATCCACTTACAGCCCACCTGCCACGGACAGGGACACTTCCCACTAGACCAGGCTGTTCCAAGCTCCATCCAATCTGGTCTTGGACAAATCCAGTGCTGGAGCATCCACAACTACCCCAGGCAACTTGTGCCAGTGTCTAACCACCCTCAGAGTGAAGAAGCCTAAATAAAATTAGTCATTTGATAGCGCGTATTTGGAACAAAGGCTTCTGAACATCATGAACAGGTGCCAGCCTATGCGATAGGCATTGGCAATAAAAAAAAGGCAACAGTATTTTAATGAAAAAATAATCATCCTGCAAAGTCTTCTCTCTGATAAAGACACAGAATTACCACTTGCTGTGTTCTCAGACTACTGCAGAGAGCGTCGTTCACGTCCTCTTGTTTCCCACCACTGCCCAACCTGCTTCCAAGTTGGGTAAACCTAACTTACAGGATCAAAAAATCAATGCAGGAATTGGTGAGACAACCAAGATGTTGCTGTTTGCTCAGCTTGGAGCATCACCTTGGGGCTAAGACACTATCTGCACTGTGTTACTGAAATGGACAGCTCCACACCCTTGGAGTCATCTGACCCCAGGGTGAGCTGGCTTAGGGAGGTATGCCAGAGGAGAGGGAAAGAAAAGATGAAAACCAAACCCCACAAACAAAACAGGTGAATGTTTTCCTGCTGGTTCACCTCCCTGAAGCAACAACTCACCTTGTAGTCAGATGAGCCTGTGTCAGCTGGAGCCAGTGTCAACTCAAGAGAAAGGCCATGAGAGTGTGGCCAAGGCCAAAGCCAGGGAGGAGAAGGTTTGTTTATTTGGGGAGCAACTTGGTTACATCATCACAGCCACAAAGTTAAACCATATCTAAACTCACATCAAATACTTTAAAAATTCCAGGCTGCCAAGGGTAGGTGTGCATGTACTTCTGAGACCGCAGTCTGACTTGCTTTGCATACACCATACTTTTGAAAGACTCTCTTAAAAATTTCTGCTGTACCCAAATCCTGAGATTTCATTTCTCCAAAAGCCAAAGCAGAGCTCCTGGGAACCCCTAATGCCCCTGGGTTAACAACAGATGGCAACACCAAACAGGTTTGCACAGCCCAGCTTATCAGGTTTTCATAAAGGTAATGAAGCCTTAAGTCAAGATTCCTCCTGTGAGATGATTTTCTCTGTAAACTTTCTGATCTCTTGAGTATACATGAAATATCTGCTTTGGTGCCTGAGGGTTCCTGACAGTTATGAGATTGGTGAGCTAGCCCAATCTTTTCCTTTCCTCAACCTCTTAACAACTCTAAAGGCTAAATCCCTTTGAACCATCAAATCCTATGCTTTCACCATTGACTACTGAAACACTCGGCTTCCAGCACTCCACAGCCAATAATCTTCATTTCTTTAGAAGTAGTAATATAGGGCTTACAAACTGATTTGAATTAACTAAGTCTGGCTACAGATATATTTCCCTACAGTTGGCTTTGACCACTGGGTCACGGAAGAGATAAAGCCTGACAATATTAATTGCAGGGCTCAAAAATCAGAAGGCTGATGAATTCAAGATCAAATGCTTGAATTTAAGCCATCAAAACAGTCCTTTGATGAAACTTGGGAGGGGAAGGGGGTGGCGCTTTTCATGAATGTTTTGGACAGAAAAATGGCAGCAAGAGATAAAGGAAGCACTAAAAAAAAGTGTCAGACTCCTCAAGATGATGCTTAAAATGCAGTATGAAGTGCAATAGCAAAGGGGGAATCATCCTATAGGCATTTGCATATAAAATGGCAGGGGACTGAATGCAAATCTATTGTTTGCTCGGAGGGCAACATTAGAAGAGTGGACTAGCTAAAATATAAGTATATGCTCCAACTACCTATTTCATAAAGTTCTGTACAAAACAGAAGTTGCCTTATTATTTTAAAAGTAGTCTTTGGGCACATGAACATTCAGTACCTCATCCCGTATCCTTTAGTTCACAGCTGTAATTTGGTCCAAATACCAAGTGTTAGTAACTGTCTAGATGCTTCAGTCAAGACTTTGAAGAACAAATGGGAACATGTCACAGCTAGACACTGATACATCCATTTTAGATACATCTGTATGGCCAACCAGCAAATGAAATATTAGCTTATGGCACAGCTGCTTAAAAGATCTGTCTTCAGAAAAACATAACAATAAAAACTGTACTTGAGCTCAAATTTTCTTCATATGTGATTCATACCCTGTGTGGCATTCATCTGAAGTATGTTTTCTTTTGGGAACAGACAAGGAATTGTGCAGCTTTCCAATACAGAGAATGGTCAGTAACACCTTAAAAATGGGCATGGAAACAAAAGATCTAGGTGTCACAGATCACCCAATACGACCAGATACGTCTCATATATAAAGCTGTGATAAAAACATCCTTTCACCTAACAGGAAGGGAATGGATATAGAAAATTACACCCTTAAAACAGAAAATACCTTGAGAATAAGTTACAGCAAAAGTAACATATTAGAAATTGCCAGACAAAACTATTTTCAGGCAGAACTGTTTTGTGTATTTCTACTTCTCTTCTTCATCTGGAGGATGGAGTTTTGAAACGCAAAACAGCCTTTTTAAAAGAATGCATTTCTTTGATTTACTCCAATTTTATTGTTTATCTCCCAGATATAATCCTCAATCTAAGATGTCATCAAGACCTCGGAGAGCATAATCCCAACATGAGTTTAACTGGGTGCTACACAGACCAAAAGAGGCAAATTAAAATTCAGCGCAGGCAGCACAGAACAGGCTCAAATTCAAAGAATTTACATATAGCCTATTTTATGATCAAAGATGTAGCTTTCAACAGAGGCATTTCCAAAACTCTAACCAAAAAAGCCATCTTATGCAGATGGCTTTTCAATTACTATACAATAAAAAAATTATTTCTAAGATGAAGAGGGCTGTCCTTCGAAAGTATAAAATAGAAATTTAAGCACTGTGTAACTATCAATACCAGACAGTCAACACGGGTTTCGGCTTCTTCCAAGAACACTAATCCCACCAAAAATCTCCCGATATTCACCCTGTTGGGCAACATGCCCAGACAAAGCCTTGCTCCCCATCACTGCTAACTAGTGTAAACTTCAGAGAACTAAAGACTAAATTACAAAACTTACTGGTCGTCTACATTTTAAGGTGAAATCTTTTAAACAAACACCGTGAAGTTATCAAAAAAATCAGTCTGATTCCTGTTTAGCAAACAAATGAAGCCCGTGCCCTAGTCTGAGTCAGCTTCCACAAAGCCAGTGGGATTTCTTAAGCAGTGACATACTTAATTTGGCCTATAATAAGGATTTATACAAAGAATATTTTGTTTTCCTCAGAGTAAATTAGTAACTAGAACATAAGCCAAAAGCTTCCCTGGTTTTCACAGGCTCTAACCCAAGTTACCCCTCTTATACGTCATTTATTGCAGTGGGACCCATGTAATCCAATTCTTCCAACATTTATGTCACACTCATTGTTTTCTTCCTAGAATTGCATCCCCTAAGCTGCTGAACTAATCTGACATTAAGTCTATGGAAGTCAGAAAACACAAAGTCCTGGGCAGACTTTGCCCTGTTCCCATTATCCATCCATGTTTATAAAAAAGCAAACAAAAAAACCCCAAAACAAACAACCAAAAACCCAAACAAACAAGCACCAAACAAAAAAAAACAAACAAAAAAAACACCAAAAACCCAACACCCCCCCCAAAACAAAACACCCCCCAAAAAACAAAACAAAACAAAAACCAAAACAAAAAACGCAAAAGCAAAAGCAAACAATGGCCCATGAAAACCCTGATCCTTGTCCTTGCACATCCTAATTTCAGCAGCTGGAGACTGAGAAGCAGTTATTATTTTATTATTATTTTTAAACTTCATGCTAAGCCTCACCAGACAGGCAAAAGCTGACACAATCACCTTGTCTCTTTTCCAACATCCCGGTCACCCCATGGTAAACACAGGAGAGGGAGAGAGACAGTTGTCTGAATTGGTCTTCTGTACAACCCAACATTTTAATAAATTATCTTCTGCTTATAGGGGAAGAGTGGAAGAGACCACACATTTTCTTCACAAGTGACCAGATGAGGGGTAACGGCTGGAAGAGGAGAGATTTAGATTAGAAGTTAGGAAGAAGTTCTTCACTGTTAGGGTGGTGAGACACTGGCAGAGGTTGCCCAGGGAAGCTGTGGATGCTCCATCCATGGATGTGTTCAAAACCAGGTTGGATGGGGCTCTGAGCAACCTGGTCTAGGGTGAGGTGTTCCCGCATATGGCAGTGGGATTGGAACTAGATCTTTCCATGCCAAACCATCCTATGATTCTATGAAATAGACTGGGATTTTTTATGACCTTGGTACTGTGTTGGATGGCCAGATGAAGATATTTTCTGGATTTTCCTGCTTTTCTCCCAACTCTGTGTTGGCACAAGTACTGTTTAAGATTCTGTGGAAGGGCTATTTATGGAAATATCATGTCCTTAAAATGAAAACTTATTAAAGGTCAACATTTGGCACTTCTCATTATGAAGTTCAGTAGTCACAGCATCTCAGCATAAGTAAGAAGGCTTTAACACCCATTAAAACAAGCATACAACGCTGACATTTTTTACAGTTTCACTATTATTTGCTTGCCTGACTACAAAACCAAGCAGAATCACAGCGTAATGGAGCACCATGAATGTTTCCGCTGTGCAGAGCCAAAACCAGACTAGAGAAACAAACACATGGAAATGCCACATCTCTTTCCCTTTCCAAAGTTTAAATGAAGACAGCAGCTTTCCACAAAGTTCAAAGTTTGATCTGAGAAGAAAGAGATGTGTGGAAGGGGATAAGGAATAGAGAGAATGAGGTTCTCCAAGAGCGTTTTTCCAAGAAAGTGTTTATAACACTACTGAGCTTGCAGAAGGTAGGAGAAAAAACATGTAATTTCTGTACAGCAACCAAAAAGTTGCAGTGCCTGTAGCAGAGGGAGCTCCAGCAGCTTGAACACAAGGGCAGGGAGCAGCTACAAAACTGGGGAGACTCCAGTGAGTGACCAATTGTCTCCAAAGGTTGTGGCCACTATCTCCTTATGTTAAAATAAGCTTTTCCCCCAAAACCCCACAGGCCTTTTAAACTCAAGAACTGTGCTGAATTTTACGGAACTGTATTTGTTGACATACAAAAATCCAAGAGGGAGTCAAAAGATGCATGGTGATGTCCCCTCTATCCTTTGTTAGTCTCATGGACCTACCAAGCAACTTCTTTTTGAGCTTCACTCTGTTCTGTACCTAGAAATCTTCCTACTATGGCCATGATGACTGAGCTCATGCCCTTCCCTGAGAGCTCTGGACATTTTTTTTTCCCCACTTTTTACCCCCTCTTTGCCTTGTCCCACAAGCATCTCCTCTCCCACTGAACTGTTCCTATGGGAAGAAGCAACCTGCCCTACCTCCAGCCTCCTCCTGCCTTGGATGCTCTTCAAGGAACTGTAACAAGAACAACATAAAACCAGTAAAATCAATCTCATGCTGTCACATACAGCTGCAAACTGCTGAGGGCCAGGAGTGAAATGATGCACTGAGAAGCCAGTAGGACATGCCTCAAGAGCATGTTGGTCTCTCTTCCCAAGTAACAAGTGATAGGACAAGATGAAACCCATGGTTCTAAGAGACACACAGTTTCATTTCACTGTGTCATTTCAGTTTGGAGAAATGACTCCAAGTTACCGCTCCGGATACTGTTCATGTGGTGTTCATGGTCAAAGCTTTCCCACAGAGTGCAGGCACATATCCATCACACTCCCCTAGCTCAGATTTGATTCTCCTTTCTGCTAGATGCAGTGTCCCAGCTCTGGCCAAAATAAACCTGCACTCATTTATACTGAATGACTGAGGGTTAGATCATGGTTCTCCTGGAGCCCCTGCTCCTCAGAAGTGACACTAAACCAGAAGAATTCATTTAGTCTTCTACTGGAAGAGGTTTCTCCTTTGACACACCATTGACAGTACTCCTAAAGAAGTGCCTTGATGGGAAGTGCTGGCTTTCCTGACATAGATCTCCCAGCTTTATCAGAGCCCTAACCAAGGAAAAGGGATGTCCCCTTCTTTTGTCTCCAGGCAAACATCAACACTGAAGAGAAGCGTCTATGGAACACGGCTTATAGCCACTGGTGCTGAATGAATACCCAAGAGCAAAGAATTCCTTATCATGCCTTTAGACATGATCATCAGAAAAAAATGGAGGGACTACAGTGAGCATTTGCTGGTTCTCCAACTGCACTTTGGTTTGCTGCTGCTCTCTGAAATGCCAGTGGGCTGGCCTGAAGAGCTATTCTGCAGCATGACAGTAATAAAGTAATTTTTGTCTTTAATAAGTTTTGTTTTGACTAGAGAACTGACATCCTCCACTTGGAGCAGTAAAGAGTATTTCTAACAACAGGGATTTCTGCTGTAGGCCAGTGCCCCCTCTCAGCAGAGCATGTTCCGAAGCAGCACATGGGTCCTTGGGACACAGCAAGCTGCCCAGGAAAGCCAGACCTCCAGCCACATCAGCTGGAAGGACAATGTGGGTGGGAAAGCAAAGATTCTCTTGAACTTGAGTGACACTCCATGCTGTACAAAGCTCAAAGATTTTCTCTGAATTACACTCCCACACTACACTGGGATCTGAGCCTACTCTATTTTCCGCTAAACAATCTTTGTCATAAAACAAACCACTTAAAACATTACAATAATCAGAACCGACTCAGAGAGGTATTGTGCCTTTCTTGACAAACACAGTGTTTTAATTATTGACAAATCCTTACATTTTCCCTTTTCTTTCTTCTAAATGAAAGTAGTTCAGAACAATTTAACCTGCTTAGCTGCAAATAATACTCAAACAACTCTGTGCTTCTGCAATACCATGAGTAAACCAACAGCATCATGGGAAACCAAAGCATGGTTTAGCGGTGACCTGGCAGTTCTGGGTTAATGGTTGGACTCAATGATCTTAAGGTCTCTTCCAACCAAAACATTTCTATGATTCTATAATGGTGCACTTTTGATAACATCAGCTTTGTCAAAAATCTCAACACTGGTGACAGATCTGTCAGGAGGAAGGTTTAAAGATCAGCAGCCGGCTCATGGCAGGGGAATTAAGCAGCAGAAAAGGCAAAGATCCCTCCTGCATGGGCACAAGGAGGGTCCACAGAGAGAACACCTGTCTTAGGAAAGGTTTGATATCTCCAACAGCAGGAGCAGAACCATGAGATCTGAGCCTGCTTCACAACCTGCACAGGTGCTACAAATGCTGCCATTTTTACACTTATGGCTTTGGAGAACATCTTTTACAAGCACTTCAAAAGAAATGAACTGGTTTGTGGTAAGGTTTAAATATAGATACAGAGAAATGTTTCCAGTTCTTGCATCCCAGTGAGCTGAATGCATGTTGGCCAGGTGAGTCTAGCAGGTGCCAAGTTTAACAAAACTTCTTCTGCTTTTAACAATAACTAATTGAAACACTGGGGCTTTCCATAAAAATCCTGAAGTGCTGTCAGTGTCAACAGAAGAATTCTTATCCTGCCTCTATGCAGGAATATGTAGGGAAGCCAGAGCCTGACAGGACATGGTCCAGCCCTGCACAGGATGCAAAAAAACAAAAAACAAAAAACCCACAAAAAAAACAACAAAAAAACCAAAACAACCCAACCAAACTCAAAACAAACAAACAAAAAACCCCTATGTAAGCAAGAGGAAAAGCACATTAAAAAGTTCAGTAAATCTCTTCTTACAAATCTCAATGATGGTGTTCATGTCATCTAATTAATAGCATGCTTTAGTATGTCCACTGCTCAAACTTCAGAAAGTGGTGAATGCCAGGAATAATCCTGGTGCGGGGGAGAACAATCACAGTATCACAGAACGGTTTGGGTTCAAAGGGACATTTAAAGACCATTCAGTCCAATCCCACGCTGAAAGCAGGAACATCTGTAACTACAGCAGGTTGCTCAGAGCCCTGTTCAACTAGGTCTGAAAGGATGGGGCATCAACCACTTCTCTGGGCAACCTGGGCCAGTGTCTCACCACCCTCAGCATAAAAAATGTGTTCCTTCTCTCTAGTCTTAATCTCCCCTCTTTTTAATTTAAAACCATCACCCCTTGTCCCATCAAAATGACACCACCATTCTCCTCAGAAATGCAAAACTGAAAAGCTACGTTTAAAAAAAAAAAAATTGCTTCAGCAGCTCCAAGAAAGCTGTTGACAACTAACTCTTGGGGTTATCAAAACAGTCTACAAAAGACTGCCCCAACTCAGACTCTAAAACCACTCTCAAAGAATTCTCCAGAGATTTTTCTTACAGGGTCCCAGGACAGCACATAATGAAGCTTCATTAAATTTGGAAGATTTCAACCTTGGTTTGGGGACAGAAAAGGTCATTTACAGTCTTCCCTCTTGACAGCTGTTGTCAAAATGTGTACACTACAGGAAATGTGTATATAAAACAACACAAAAGGGGAAATAAAAATCCAGTGCTAATCCAGTTATTTTATAGCAAAAGCATGAGCAGCACCAATGGAACTATTCTTAGTTCAGTTAAAAAAAGGAAGAGCCCCAAAGTGGTTAGAGAGAACCAAGTGAAACTCATTCCCCAGCCAAGCTAATAACAGACTTCAAGCAATTAGTAACTGCAGCAGCCTGACAGGAAAACGATTGCTTGCAGAAACCAGACAAGAAACTGGAACATAATTTAGCAGAACAAATAAGGCAGGGTATGATTTCAGGGGACAGGATGCATTAGGAACACGTTGCAAGTGTTGACTGTTTCCCATGCTGAAGGTTTTCAAGCACTCTCGAGACATCACCTCCTTCTACCAAAGTGAGCGTGGCCAGGTCACTGAGTCTCTCCTACAACATTCACACTTGGGTTTTTAAACAAACAAGTCACCTCCAAGTGTGCATAGAGGTATATAACCTGTGACCACGCATCATGATACTTTAAACTGAAGTATTTTAAAATTACATCTTTTTAAAACTCAGCACAATGACATATTTATTCTTCCTAAAAATTTGCCAATGTGTAGGACACAGTCATGTCTGAAAACACACCTGAGAAGAAATGATCACTCAGCCTGCCTTCCTGCAGCCCCCTAATTCCCCCTATCCCTAACAATGATGTTGGTCAAATTCCAGCCCTGGTATTCAGAACTGTATCATGATGGACTCTGTTATTGGAACTGCAAATATTTAATCAAATTTAATAAAATTGGACTACACAACAAGGGTGGTTTTAAATTACAAACACAAAGACAGAGTTTTGCCTGGTGCCAAAAACCTGAGAAGCTCACCCATAATAAAGAACTTTATTTAGGATGGGCTCCAGCATTCCCTGCCTTTTGTTTACACCAGACTGTTCGGGAGCCTTTCTTCTCCAAGCAACTTAACATTCTTGGCAACAGGATTTCTGCAGGATATCACTGTGCCAGAGACTGAAGTGCTGTTGCGTTGAAAGGAAAAATAAAAGAAAACAGCAACAACCAAAAAACTTCTCCCCCTGAACCTTGCAAGTGAACTCGTTTGTATTACAGACCAGTTCCCAAGAGATTAATGCTGGTACCCAAAAAGAATGAGCATCAGTGTTCTGGAACAACAAAAATCAGCTCAACATCTTCCTGTTTTTAAAAAAAGCCAGTGATTTTGGTTGCTTCCATTTTTATTAATGTGATTAGATACATTTATCATCCTTAATTCACCCTGTCTGACAGGGCTTTTATTCAGCCAGAGTCTCATCAAGGGCTCAGTCTGGGAATTGCAAATGGCTGAGATATGCAGACGCTTCCCCCCTCCTGCAGGAAACCTCTTCAGCAATGCTGGGAGCAAGAAGGGTGACCAACTCTCAAACCCAATCTGATAAAGGTCTCCCAAAGTGACAAGACAGTTTTGGAGCATGTCAAACACAACAGAAATAGATCATCCAGTTTCAGAATGTGTAACAATCTCTTGGAATCACGCTGTCCATGGGCCCTAAGTGATAGGTGTGCTGCCAAAGGATGCTTCCCTGCATGGAAACACTGACATTTCCCAAAGGATCCTGAAAGCTTTCAGCAGAGAAGTAGTGAAAGGCAGCAGCAGCTGCTAGCAGCTCAGGCTTGCGTTTCTCCTCCCAGGCAGATGCGTACATCAAGCACATCTTTGTGCATCACCATCTTCAGAAT
>JANHGN010142078.1:120000-122003 GCA_024605025.1 Megaceryle maxima | reverse complement strand
TTTTAGTTCCAATTCTCTCTTTTTTTTTTTTTTTTTTTTTTTTTTTTTTTTTCTTTCTTTTTCTTGGGGTGTGTGTATATGTGGTTTTTATTCAGCCTCGGAGTTGCTTTATTACAGTTTTGTGGTTAGTTTTCTTTTTATAATACTGTTTAAAAAAAAATATCAGAGAAGTAATTCTGGATATTGAACAAAAATTTATCAAAAATAAAACCTAAACAAAACCGACCCAAGCCTCTCTAGTCCTCTTTGCCTGAGTGCCTGCAGAATGTTTGCTGTTTGCGTGCCCATCTCCCCCACAGATCGTTGTTTCAAAGTCAATCAGGGGAGTAGTGCTGGAGTGACAGTGGTTGTTATGAGCCCCAATAGTTATTTAAAAGAAAGGAAAAAAAGGATAAAGAAATGCCCCAGAGCTGCGTGCGGGGGCTGTTCATGCTAGATGCACATGCTCTCCCTGATCCTGGCAGCTGAAGTCTATCACTGTTGGGAAATTTTTAACATGAACCACATAAGACACAAACCACGGCGGTTTCCCCGCAGCCACAGGGGTTTTCACGTCAGCGCAGGACAACTGGCACGTGCGCTGCGGGTCCCTGCCCGCCGTCCCCTGCCCTCGGCACCCGCGGGAGCTGCCGGCCCTCTCCATCCGCCCTCCCTGCTCTTTGTCAACAAAGAGTCTGTGGTGTGGTTTTCATTTAAAGCCTGACGTCCCTGGTTGTCCTTGGTTCCCAAGAGCTCCTGAACCAGTTGGCCCGAAGAATCCAATCAGGAATTTATAACCCAAAAACTTTAGTTACCATAGTGAACCATTTTGATACTGGGAAAAACAAACCAGCACCTTAAACTGCAAAATCAGTTCTCACAGGAAGCAATAGGAAAAAACCTTCCTCCCACACAAGCGAGGAGAGACGAGGTCACCTCAGCAGGAGCAAACCTGGGGCTCAGCCACCGCCTCCCTGAAGGGAATGCAAGAGCTCGCTTTTCCTGTCTTTAAAATGGGAATATCATCCGTCAGTTTTTTTGGGGGGTGAAGATTGTGTTAAATTGGTGCTGTGTGTTGAATGATTCTATCAAGTATTGGATGCAATTGTTACATAAGAAGTAATCTATTAGCACTCTTTACAGTATCCACTTTATTCCCCTCACGGTGAGCCTAAGTGGAGTCTTACCTCCTGGAGATGAAGAGATTACACTTTCCTTAGGCTTCTGCTTTCCTTGGCACTAATTAGCAATGTTTGGGTTTTAATTGATGGTTAGACCTCTAGCAAAAGGGTATTGGGATTTTCTGACTTGGTAGTTAGTTTGCTGAGCCCAGGAGGAGACCGTTTGGTGACCGTAGATGGGATCCTGGCTTCTCTGTAGGGGTAGCTGTGCCCGGGCGGGATGGCGCGCTCGGGAGGGTGTTTAAGGCAAGCTTTCAGTCGGGGCTGGTTAAAGGAGCCAGAGGCTTTCAGTGAGGTTCGTAATTGCAGAACACCAGAATGTTTGCTTATTTTCTTCCGTGTGAGATCCTGGTAGCGTGATTAACTGTCACTGGTAAGAACAAGTTGCGGTAGATTGTGCAATGATTCTTAGTTGACTTCAAGGATGTATTTATTACCATTTTTGAACAAATTATACTAACATGAAAAGTTGTGGAAATGATTGTGCACTAGATAAGGTGATACATTACAGGAGTGGTTGGGTTTATGGAGCTTTATGCCGAGGTTTTCTCAGAAATTATAGCACAGCCCTGTCACTATAAAACCTGGTGATACAGTTGGTAATAACATGCAGTGGAGGTATTTTTAGGATTTCACTTGTTATTCAAATGGAGTGGGAACTATCAGGCTTTCTACCTCGTATTTCTTGCCTTTGTGCACTGGGTGAAGAGGGGAGAGAAAGCCCAAGGTCGGCCGAGTGGTCGCCTGGGTGTGGGGCACCGCGGCCACCACCGGTGCCACCAGCCGCGGGGCTGCCGAGGTTTCGGTGTCGCTGGCGGCTCCCTGGGCGCCCAGCGCTCACAT
>JANHGN010142078.1:80000-115000 GCA_024605025.1 Megaceryle maxima | reverse complement strand
TCTGTTAGATTGCAATGGTAAAATTGTTGTCATTTGTCTTATGTGTGCGTTTGATGCTGGAATTAAGCAAAAGAACAAGAGCTGGTCCTCCCCGTACTGTCTCAGCTCTCTTCCATCCGTAGCGTTAATTGATTACAAAACACCGCGCTAGGAAGAGCCTCTGTGAGCTTGTAAATCTCATCCTAAAGCCTTTCTCGAATCCGGGAAGGCTCTTTGGAAAGCGCCGGTGAAATCCTCTGCTCCGAATTTTGCGCTGGAGATCGGGGAGGATGTGCCCGGGCGCTGGGAAGATGCAGTGTAAACAGGCTGTGTAATTCCCGGGGCTGCGCTGGGTGTTTTTGTAGCGCGAGGCAGCAGCGATGGCAACCTGCCAATGCTAGGTGCAAGCTCTTGTTACAGAGAAGGGTTGCGCCTGTTCTCATTTCTTCTTGAAATGGCTTAATTGGTGTCAGCACCCCAGGGATAAAGGCCTCTAACACTGAAATCCACACGATTCACCCTGTCTCTGCTCAGTGTAGGGAAACTGGTAACAACTGGTGGTGAATGAGGAGTGAACGGTGCTGTAACAATACTCGATGATGTTTGGGATGACAGAAATTAATACGCACTTGCTTGAAGAAAGCAATGATTAATGGCAGTGAGCAAGGGAATGCTGTCCCTCCTTTAACTCCACTTTGATGGGGATTGAAAAGCAAAAGGCTGTTTTCATTCTCTCTCGAAAGCAGAGGTCACCCAGAGTACATTACAGCAATTTTTCCTCTCTGGTTTTTATTTCATAAATATTATGATAAGCATAGATTAGATAGATTTTTTTTTTATTATTATCATTTTTTTTTTCCACAGAGGCTTAAAAGGCTGTTTAATGTCTGTTTGCCGTTTGTGCTCAACAAAGAAATCTGATTTCTTCTGTTTACGTGTTAGATCACTTTATTTTGCAGTGGAATAATTAGTATAATTAAGAATTTTAAAAGCTCGCCGTCATGTTAGTTTTTCGCAGGTTTTAAAGATGGAATTTCATGGGTTTCATTTCCAAAGTGCTGACAGGTCAGAATGAGGCGACGTGTGTTGCCAAGAGAAGAAAAAAAGGTTAAAAATCCAGGATTCCTCATTGAATTTTTGATGTAAATATATTTTGCAAGATCCTCACACTTGTCAGCGGCTTTCTAAGCTATTTGATAAAGAATCTTTATTCTACATGAAGACTGAAATAACACAACAGTGCTTTGGATAATGAATTCTTCATCTAAGCAGAACTTTAAAACAAAGTACAATGTTGGCATTTTTTTCTTTGAGTGAGAGGGCTGATACATCTTTGGGATCCGACAGGAAGACATAAATTAATAGAGTTCTGGAGATCAGTTTCTCATTAATAATCCATTTTGTCATGGTTCTTGGCATTGTCAGCCTGGTAGCTGGTTCATATTTTGCTGAAGGATAAAAGCACATGATGTCTTAAGGCACAACATAAGGAAAAGGAGTTTATCATCTTCTGGAAAAACTCTCTCTGAAAAAAAATAGATTGTTTTGCAGGAAATAAATGTCAATTTCAAGTTTTAAGCATTTTTAATCTTCAGACAGGTTTTTTAACGTATACAGTTGCAAAAATATGATCTTGAGTTGGAAGAGGTTGTTTCCAACAGCCATTGCTTTGCCTTTGTCCTCTCTCTGTTTTGGGCTTTGATGTTTTAGAAACTGCAACAGACCCCAGACCTTTAAGGCTGCTTTCTACACTCTGTGGCAGATTGTGTCCAGTTTAAAATGTATAGCTGAAAAAGGTGATGGTTTTTCTTCTGAACAGAGAAACAGAAAACCTTTGTTACGTTCACACTTTCCCAGGAATGTGGGACGTGCTCGACAGGCCGATGTCTGTTTCCCCGGTATTTTCAAAATGGAAAGGGCTGCATTTCCGTGAGTGTGATGACGTAAATTGGAGTCATTTACCCTTCCGAAATCTTACATTTGTTAGTTTATATATCTTCAGGTAGTGGCAGCCTGGCAAACAGCGTAACCACTTAAAAGGTGTTCAGCTTGTGCTGTCATCCCAAGTAAGGAAGAATGGAGATCTGATTTAGTTGCATGCCCTTTATTTTATATACTGGAGACTGACAAAATGCAGATCTCTTTGGCAACGTGTAATACATTTGGGAGGGAGAAAGGGGAGGAAAAAAGACACCACCAGCCCAGAGAGCTTGGCTGTAAGATTTAACTGGACTCAAACATTGATAATTTAATCGAAGGTGAATGGTACAGAGGGATTGAGTGAAGAGGTTCTGGGCACGGGGCTGAGGGCAGTTGGGATCCTGCGAGGGTTGTAGTGGGGATTACCAAAGAGGAAGCACTGTATGTCTGGGCTACACCACTGACCAGAACTGGCCCATGTGGAGCGTCTCAGGGCAGCGTGTTGTCCGTCAGAGAGAGTCCTGGTGGGGGCAGAGAGTCCCTGCTGTGGCTCGGGAGGAGCCCCGCAGGGGCACGTCGGGGTACGCGGCTCAGAGCACCTCTGGGGAGGGTTCCTCTCAACTGCGGGGCACGGGGCAGAGGTACGTGCCAGGGTCCTAAGTCGTTTCCATACAAACCTATCCTTTCATTTTGATGGCCTTTTGACCTCCATAAGCTTAATACTCTTCAGGAATGAGCAGAACAGATAAAACTGTTGATGCATCTTCCCCATGGTGTCCTGGCGGGTGGATCAGCGGGGCCGTCTGTCCTGGGCGAGAGCTGGTGCGGGAGGCAGCAGCATTTGACACTTGCGTGGCTCCAAGCGTGGCATTTACTTCATCAGCAGGAACATACAACCGTTTACAGCTTGCTTTTTTTTTTTTGCCTGAAAACAGGGAAGGTTTGAATTATGGAGATTTAGAACATGCTTCCTTACACAGAGTTGCAAAGGACATTTGTCTCAGCACATTGTAGTGAAATTTTAAAGAGCAGGTTTTGACAGGAGACATTTTGCTGACACAGAATATTTTGTTCACTTCTGACTCTCAAATAAGTGCTACTTCTGTCATAATGATTGATTTATATTCGTTTTAGACCATACATTTTACATCCTCTCTTTTAGTGCTTATGGCTACACAGCTTCAGAATAGCACAGTTTTAAAACTGCTATGAACGTGGCATCACATTTCACATTCCACGAATAAAAAGAAAATTGATTGTAATGGGTTGCAGGTATTTTGTGTCATGGTATATTTAGAATAAAATGCTAATTTATATTATCTCCTAGGGGAAAAAAAAGTTCAAAATTAAGATTCCTATTAAAAAAAATTGGTACGGAGTTGTAATTTAAATTATTCCTAATAATAGAGCCTCCAAAGGTCCAGTGACCCCCAGAGTTCATGTCTTTGTAGGTGTTTGGACAGAGTAGGTACCGTGCTCATGTCTGCAGCTGTCTGAATTTTCAGTGGCAATGCAGTCTGGGAAGAAAGGGGAGACTCCAGTATTTTCAGAAAAAGAAATAAACTTGCCCGTGGTCGCCACTCCCAGTGCAACCATCTGAGTAACTGAAATTACCGTGTTAATGCAGCCCGGGGCTGTTGCGAGGAGAGGCTCCAGCGCAGGGCAGGAGTGAAGCCAGGGCGGGTTCCCCGTGTCCCGTGTTTGGCCCCTTGGGACGTCAGAGCGGACGAGACGTCTCCGGCACAGCCGGACCCCACGCGGCAGCGCCGAGCGCGGGCTGCAGGTGCATCAGCCTTCACCAGCCAAGGTCACCCAGCAATGTCGCTGTTCCTGGCCACGGCTTCCCTTCAAAATGAACGCTCGTGCTCATCTTGTTATACGACTTATCCTTCCCCTTTTAAAAAAATGGCCCTAAGAACATAGCATTGGGCGTGGACGTGAAGTAAAACGGCTTTGGTCAGAGAGGGCTGGTTCCCTGAGCCCTTCTGTGGCCGTGAGAGATGACGCTTCGTCCCCTGAGCTGGTGGAGAGCAGGCAGTATGGAGAGGGTCGCGTTCGTCTGCCTTTGGCTTTGCTGCAGATCTCTGTATAGAGAGAGGTACTGAATTCTTGGAGAATGAAGAAACTAATATTCAAGCAAGGCTTCAGGAAGAAAGGGCTTCCAAGATGTTACAGATTTTGGAAATATTTGACAATGTTAGCAACATAACTACTGACAAAAAAACCCTCTCTCCAGAAAATCTTTCACAGTTGTGCCAAGAAAAGCAGCTTCGATGGAACATTTTCATAAACTATCATCAGTTATGCAGCAGCAGCTTCACAAATCAGAAATGATATCTTCAGGCACTGCTGTCAAGTGTTATTCAAATAATACCAGCCTCACATTTGAATAACAGCAGACATTTTGAATTAATTAATCAGATGAGATAGTCTAGGCCTTTTCTCATTAGTCTCTGGGTCAGGCATGGGAAGATATATGCGTTGGTGATGATATACCTGTCTTTAATCGTGATTTATGAAGATTTAGGATTGTGTGTGATTTGTCAAAGGTTCTGGGAAAAGGCTGGTGCATATTTCATTACCTAATCTGAGATTGATTTCCTGATGCCGGGAGATATAACCCTATTGTTCGGGTGTGTGGGAAGCGCAGGTAGACACGGCGTCCCAGGCTTTTACTGGCTTATCTTTGTGACTGTCAAACAACGCTGTAAACTTTTACTGCCAGCAGTTAACAATTCCTGCTTTAATTATAGGCAAATTCTTCATTCTGTCCAAAGGGGGAACCTTCAGTAGTTATTTAGCTAAAAAGCATAACAGACCTTATAACTATGACCCAGTGTAAATCATGGACAAAGTTGGCAAATTTCATGGCTTGGTCATGGTGAAAATATAAAATTTCATGGTTTGTCACAGATTAATAGAAAAATCCTATTAAAACTGTGCAAATAACAGAACAACAAGTTAGGTGGAGATCCTTACATGGCACCTTCCCACTCGCGGGATTTATTTTAGGTTGAAATCGCTACTAACACCACAAGGCCCTTTCCATGCTTTTCTTTGCTGCGCTGTTTTCTATTCAGTTTAATTAGTATTTGTTGTTTGGTTTGGACTGAATAATTATGGTGCAATTGTTCTGAAGCATTATTTACATAAGAAAGCATGTGTTACATTGCTTCTGCGCTGAAAGGAGGCTCGAAAATGAAATACTTGAATACAAATTGTGTATTTTTTTTAAATCATACAAATTGCTATATCCAGTAATTCCTCAGTAATCGGGACTTTCTGTGGGGGAACAAGGCCTGGCGGCTCTGCGCCTTCCCGTGTAGAGCAGAAGAGCCCCTCGCTGCCCCTCCAGCGGGAGCCGTGCTGGGTCCTCCACCACTGCAGCCAGCCGCTGCCCACCGCTTTAGATCAGCAGACCGTGGACAACCCTCAAGGTTCCTGCAGATTGCTAATCACCTACACCCTCGGTTTTAATCAAAAGTTCATGTCTTTTACCGTTCCTGGTACAATTTTGCAGCCCATCTATCGGAGCCGCGCGGCTCCGGCGATTCTCCGTGCCCATGCAGGACGCGGCGGTGGCAGCTGTTAGACCTCCCGTGCAGGCTCCTGCGCCTGCTGAAGGGCTCCTGCTCCTGCTCTAGGGCGGCTTTAGGAGATGGGCTTTGTACTAGTCTCTTTTTTTATGATTTTTTGATCAGTGATACGGGAATTTGGATCTAGGCCAGGACGCTCAGAAGATGCTAACCTCTCCCATGCGATCCCCTTCTAGAGGGAGTAGTTTGCTGCTGAAGTGGCCAACTGAAGAAGAAAATGGCAGTTGTTCTACACTGGAATAATGATAAAAGAGAGTCATAGTCTCAGAATAAGGACTTTTAAGAACGACATCAAAATACCATCACTAATAGCAGTCATTAAAAGCTTTGTATCGTAAATAGCTCAGAATTTCACATATGAAACTTATTTTAAAAAATATTTGTGCTATTTTCATCTGAGACCTTCCTTTACAAATAGAAATACATTTTTAGGGAAAGGGCTCGATGGTTCAAATAATGACAAGATTCTGAAACCTGTGCCTTTATGGGGGAAAAAATGATGAGTCTTGGCAAGATGGAAAAATGCGACAATGGGAGGAAGGAGGTAATGACTCCCATTAAAGAAAAATGCACCAATGAGTATTGTTTATATCACGCTTCACAATTAACTGTTGTCAAGTCGCCTGCATCAAGAACTTCATCTGCGCTCTGACCAGCTACCACGTACAGGTAGTAATTAAAAGAGCAGCTAATGACAATGTAGATGGCAATTTTTCTTTTTTCCTCATCACGGTAATAAGATATAGGAGGAAAGAAGAAAATATTGTTTGCATTATTGATTGACGTTTTGCTAATAAGAAATTAAATTTATTGACCACTGCCATTATCTGGCTCAGCTTTCCCATGAGGTCGTTGCCGCTCCAGGCAGGCTTCAGCAGAGCGGGGCTGGACACGTGCTGTCAGCTGCCTGCCTCTGGAGAAGGACGCTTAACCCTGTTAGTCAGGTCATTTCTCTCTTTTTGTGTGGAGGTCAACAAAAAAGAATTGTTTTCTGAAGTCAACTTTCACAGCTTTCATTTTGAAAGTAAACAAACTGCACCAACTTCTAACCCTGTGGCAATGCACAGATAACTGTTTGGCAATGGGAACCCCTGTCCAGCGAGGTGGTGTTGTCCTGATCAATATTATGCACAAACTCCTATAAATATTTTTGTTAGTAGAGGTTACACAGGCTGAGGTGCAGTTTCCTCAGGATATGCTGACATGCAGACTCCCAGTGTGGCTGTGCCACACCTGAAGGAAGTGTGTCCCATTCCCTGGAATTTGGGCTGTGCTTTGGTGCTGAAGATGAGCACTGTTCTTGAAAAACAGAAGAGGAGGCAGGGAGCGCGTTCTGTGGAGAAAATGTTAATTGCCAAGACCTTTAGATAAGAGGATCTGCTTTTGGCAGGAGGTGAGTGAGGACCTTCCGTGGTGCCAAAGTTACCACTGGACAGCGGAGCAATTGTAGATGATGCACCAGTCTTCAGGGAATGGTTGGGCTTAGTTTGGTGGCGTCAGCGAAACTCTATTTCTAGACTGAAATGACAAGCCCACCTGATAGATGTAACCTTCGTGTTTAGGTTGGCTCTCACAGCCTGGTGAAACACAGCCTGGTCTGCACCTCCTCGGCCCCAGCTGGGCAGGGTGACCCGGGCAGGGTGACCCTCGCACGTCGGCTCCACGGGGGCAGCCTGGGGAGGGACCCGACACCGGAGGTGAAGGAAGGGGCATCAACGGAGGTGAGCGTCTGCAAACAGGAGCACTGCAAGGTGATGGTGCCTCACCCTGCCCTTCAGCCCCCGTAGATGAAGCTCCTACGGTGCCCCCGCGCTGGGTTCTCCCCACAGCTGGCAGCCCACCCCACCCTGCACCGCTGCTCCACCTGGCACCTTCCCTGCTGACATGGGCAGCATATCAGCTGAGCCGCGCGGTGCGAGCACGCCTGCTGAGCCGCGCAGCGGGGACGCTTGCCTCGGGCCCAGTTAGGGAATTCCTTGAGTTCTCCAGCGTTGCCGGTCAGTGCAAAGCATTTCACGTGGGGGAGTTGCTAAATACCGCGCCTATGGTTTAGTGTGGCCTTTGGGAAGATGATAGCTGGTTTTCTGTGTGACTGCTCGCTCTGCTCACGGTGCTTTTCTACTCCTAAGAGTGCAGAGTGCAGTGCGGTTCCAGTACAAACATATACTTCTGTATATTAAGCATGTGCATTAATATATTATTATTACTTGGACTAATAACAAATAGTAGTCAGTTAGTGAGATAAAAAGGGACAGAGTTCAATAGTAATTCTCAGACAGCTTAGCAATTACCCAGACAGCTTGCAGTCAGAAAAGCTGTTCAAATCTAGGATTATGAACTACACTGGTGGCAGCTCTGCTGGGTGGAGTTTGAAAAGACTCTGAGTATGTTTGCAAGTAATTGCAAGACTCGTTTCCAGCACTCCTCCTGATGAACTTCTCTTTTACAAGCCAGAATCAACAACCGTAAAAAACCCCTCCAAAAGCCAGCAGGCTGGTTTCCAGAACCAGTCAAAAATACTGTAAAGTACTTATTTTCTGTATCAGAAAGATGTCTGTGCTTGCAAGCGCCTTGGAGATTTTTCATCCTTCCTCCTTAATGACATAAATCCCAAAGTCCTCTGATTTCTGTAACAATAGTCAACATCAAACAACGTGGCAACAGAGCTTTTGTGGCTTTGTTTTTAAAACCAGTGTGTCTCTTTCCTTTATGAGGGAAGGTGGCTTCTTCCCTCATTACCTTGGGTGGTTTCATCAGTTCCTGTTGTAACCAGGGCTCTGCTCCCCGTGGTGCTGCCAGCGAGACCCTCCCCGTGCCGGCAGAAGGCCAGGGGAGCGCTTCAGTCCCATCTAAGCCTCGAGGCATAATCTCAAAACTTCTTTAGGAGCGGGGTCAGCAGGGCTGGCATGAGTCCTGTGTGGGGAGTCGTGGGGAGATGCTGGGGTCCCCAGGCCTGGAGCTGGGGGCACAGCAGACCTGGGGTTTGGGGTCCATCTGCCACTCGTGCTGCATGGCACCAGCCCGGGAGAGGAGAGAGTTCGGATACAAACTTTGGTTTTGAAGCACTTGAATGAAAAAGGGGTGTTGTTGGATTTTGAGATTTTTTTTTAGGGCAGTACATGATTTTTTTATGGGGTGCATTAAATTCTGTACCTCCAGCGAGCGTTAAAGCCACCTCATCACTCAGCACTGGAGGGGAGCACAAGCTTTGAAGCAGGAGAGGCAGGTGTTAAGAGATTTCCATCTCAGCAGCCTCTCATGCCAATAGGATTGTGATTTGGGAATATAACAAGGCTTTGGGGGCTGAAGTTAATAAATAACCACTGTATTCCCTTTACTGTTTTATTCTCCATGCCTGGTCCCAGTGCCTTCTAAGCCCAAGCAATTATCAGTCCCTGGGCTGATGCATTTGACATAAGCCCATATATTCTTTAAGCAGGAAGCCTTCACTGCAAATTTTGATTCAAAAAGACGGTTGAAGGGAAGAAAGGTCGTTTGGGTGGTTGCGTGTCTGAATTGGGATGTGCCAGTAAGTGCTGTGCTTGCAGTCGCAGGATGTTTTAACCCTGCAGCTGGGGGGAGCCAAGGACAGAGTACGTACTAAGAGAGTAAGTCGTGCTCTCTCTGCTGGTGGAGACGGTGCGTCTTCTGCCTGTGGGGCTGCCCAGTGCACCTCAGAGTATTTGTGAGGGGTTTGGCTGGCAGAGCAGCTTGGGGAGGAATTCGAATTCTTTAGTTGCCGTCATGGTTAAAAGATCAAGCCATTTTCAGTCACTCCTACCACGCCCAGTCCTTAAATACAGCAGAGACTGTGCTTTTTGCATCAAATACAAAACAATACAAATACTTGTACCTCAGAAGGAAGTTTAGCAGACACAGGTTTTTATAAATAACCTTAAAAGCACAGCTCAATAACCTGAAGACTGTAGCTGATAAGAAGGTTATGGGCAGTGTAGAGCTCAGTCCACAAATTTCTTTCCAGTGTCAAGCGAGCATTTAATACAAGAGCACCTAAGGGGAGGGGATCCAGGGAACATCCAGTGGTCCCCAGTGCACTGCTGTGGGGCTGCCTGTCTTTCAGAGGGACACTGTATTATCAGCTCCACTTGGAGTGTCCATTGGTTTATGAAAATGCTGAGTAAATTTGTCACATTATTATGTACCAGCATCAAAATGGACTTCTTTTGGGACCTAGAGGGTGTAATGTGCCTTCCAACCAAAAGATGTAGCTCGGTGTTATCTCAGTCAATCCACGTTTCCATTGCAGTGCTTGTGTTCAAGCCTCTCTGTCCTGATCCTGTTCTGTGGGTACGTGAGTTTACTGTGATGCTGTAGTAACTATAATGCAATTCAGAAGTTTTAATGGTTTAAATCTTCAAACTTGCCTAATAAACTTGCCTGTATGGGGAAGGTACCACTGCTGCACTGGGAGTGGAGACCCCCCCGGCTCCTGATCCCACAGGGCCGGGTCACAGCAGCAGGTTCGTTCCGTTTTGTGCCGGGCTGTGCAGTGCGTGGCCTCGCCAGAAAAGTGGGTCTCTCCCTGTAGGCTGAGCAGACGAGGGTGACAGCGAGTGGTGGGAAAGCCCCCAGGGACGGCTTAGCTCCTGGTTGAGCAGAGAAAGAGGAGGTCTCTGGTTATTCTTGGAGCAGGCGGTGTGTAGTTTTTGCTGGATAATGCTGAGGTACTTGCACTGTATTAAAAAATTAATATACTTCTATTGCTACTGGAATTGGAGTCTGATTAGGATTGTTACAGTACTGTAGTTTTAGCTTTTAATTACTTACTACATTACACAGTATCTAACAGCGCTAATAGAGTACAGAACTGTCATAGCTTTTGTTTTAAAGTGCGGTACTGTATGGTGCTTAATTGTGTAACAATGTTGTTCAATTACATCTGAAAGTGTTTAATAAAGTATGGCACAGAAAAGCAAATCGGAGTGGCATGTGTTAATTGGTGTCCGCGTCATTGACTCCATTTGGTTATAGTGATCACTGGGATATGAGGATCAAATGGCAGGTTGCCCAAATGGAGTCTTCAGACCCAACTCTCTTGTTTGTACCACTGACACATGCCCGCGGTCTCCTGCACTCGCACAGATTTTCGCACCACGCACACCCAGCGTGCTGTGGAGCAGCTCTCAGAAGCGCACCAGCATCGGCGGCTGTGTCCCTGCTGCTGGTGCTCCACTCTCGTGGCTGGCAGAGCGCCGGTGGCATGAGGAGCAGCCTGCGGGCATCCCTGTCCAACAGCCCTGGCAGGGAAGAAATTGTTCCTCAGCTCCAACCTAAACCTCCCCTGGGGCAGCTTGAGGCCGGTTCCTCTTGTCCTGGGGCTTGTTCCTTGGGAGCAGAACCCAACCCCCCCCCCGGCTCCAGCCTCCTGTCAGGAGCTGTCAGAGCCAGAAGGTCTCCCCTCAGCCTCCTTCTCTCCAGGCTCAACAAGCCCAGGTCCCTCAGCTGCTCCTCAGCACCCTTGTGCTCCAGACCCCCTTGGAAGGTGAAGGAGGACAGGATGCTGCTGATGCTGACTGGCTGCCCTTAGCGTGGGTTTGCTCCTCCCCTGGAGAAGCCCCCCCTGCCAGCTCTCCATGCAGGGCTCACCCCTCTGGCCTGCCTGGCTGAGCCAACCCAAACTCCTTGTGCACAGCGGAGCTGTTCCCTCTCTCCCAGACCCCCTGAGCAAGCTCTCCTGCTGCCACCCATCATTTCTGTTCTGTCAGGTTCCCCTCCTCTCAGCTGGGCCATCAGAGGGACCTGGGTACCCTAGGGCTGCGCAGCCAGGACCGGCCAGTGCCGAGGATGTCCCTCGGCCTTGCCAGCTCCTCTGGAGTGGACTCTTTGCTGTGTGTAACCAATTCACAGATGCATATGAAGTGAATGTCATTATTCCCTGAGTGGTGGTATTTTTCATATCAGTGTTCTACTTTGTACCCCATTTCACTGAAATATTCTATGGAAGTATTTCTTCTGGAATAAACATTTCAGCCCATCAGGGTTGTTCCATAAGGGTTGATTGTCAAATTACAGCCTTCCCTGCAAGCGCTGCGCTTTTGTACAGGATCAAATTGCATTAGTTATTTTTTCCTCCAGTATAAACACAGAGTAATAGCGATCTCTTTATTGTATCACGTTTCTGAATGTAAGAATAATCACAAACAGATTTTCACGTGGCGTTACTACAGCACGGGACGCTTTTCTTACCAGCTGGCCTCTCGAGGTGGCGTTGGGACCGTGCGGCACCCGCAGTGCCCGGTACGTTTGGCCGAGTTTCCCCGGCTGCGCCCGGCTGCAGCGCTCACCCCCACACAGTTTCTGCACTCGCTTGCTTGTGGTCCTGGAAGCCACCTAGCATGCAGGTCATGTGCCCTTCATTTTCATTATGAATGAAGAGTAAAACGTGAAGGTTATTGCCTGGCAGTACAAATGCACTGTTTTTTTTTTATTTAGAAGCTCTATTAGAAGTGTCAGGAGTCCCATAACAAAGCAGGGCAAATATCCGCAGAGACACCTTGTTGAGAAAGGCAACTTGGCTTCTAAAAGGTTTGAATATGAATGTGGTTGTTTCTAATCAAGCAGTCCTTGAAAAGAATTCCCCACTATTACTTACCTCTCTCTCTCTTTTTTTTTTTTTCTTCCTTCTTTTACTTGCAATCAGCCCGTTTTTCTCCTCGGGAAATGCTTCTTGTGCCAGCCTGCGGCAGGGCGGTGGGGGGCACAGCCAGGAGGGGACAGTGGGGCCGGGGAAAACCCCACATCAAAATACCTCCATCCCCGGAAAAGTAGCTCAGGATTCAAAATGGGTGTGGTCGGAAAAAACACCTTGTTTAGGAAGTGAGCGGCCCTGTGCTTCCTGCTCCTGGGGACAGGTGGATCCCCCGGCTGGGGGGGTTTTGAGGCAATTCCGAGGGCCCCTGCTGAGGCGGGTCGCAGCCACCTTCCACCTGCCGAAGCCTTTCATCTCACACGGCAGGAAGATGAACTGGCTCTGACCCTCGGACAAGTGTGCCCAGCAACGCAGGGCCTCGCGGGCCGGTGCTGCAGCCTGCGGCGAGTGGTCCCTTTGCTACTGAGCATCCCCCGGCCGCTGGCACCGTGCCCCAGCCCCAAGTGGGGATGCTGCTCCCCAGCAGGGAGCACCTCCACATTCATTGAAAAGTTGAGTCTTAAATACTTTCCCAAAATCAATGTAGTTATTTTGGCTTAGCAGTGGCCGCTGTGACTTGGTCCCTGTGGTCCCCATTTGGGACCAGATGATGATGGAGACAGCCCCCCAGGAAGCCACGGTGTCACGTTGGCTGCGGTGCTGGCACATGGTGAGTGCTGGCACATGGTGAAATTCGGCTGAGCTCACGTTCCAGGGCCAGGCGTGGCTCCGAGTCAGCGGCAGCACCAGTGCCGTGATGGTGCGGGTGGGCCAGCAGGCAGGGTCCCCTCTGGGAGGGGGACACTTCTCAGCACAACCGTCCCATGGGACTCCCGTGGGGCACGGGGCTGGGCTCCCCGTCCCCTGGCCGTGCTCGCAGGGTGTGCCTTTGCTCCAGCATCTTCAGAACACTTACAAAATTTCCCCCTTTTGTTTTTTGTGTTTTTTTCTTTTTTTTTTTTAAATAAATTGTCAGTGTTTTTTCCCTCTACGAACCTGTAGCATCTGGCAGCAGGAAAGTACAGTAGGACTCGCTGGCACCGTGGTGCAGAGCCTCGAAGAATTCCGTATTGTGACAACACATCAAAATAAATTGCTGTCAACAGACCAAAACACCAAGTGCTGTGATTCTGTCTGACGTGTGAAGACTCAGACAGGCTGTCTTGACAAGTTGTGGTGGAGCACCTGCAATTGGCAGAAGACAGTGATATAAATCTGATTTGCCTGATATGCAGCACCTAGGTATCGTTAATGTTGGTGACAATAACTCTGCATAACATTCCCGAGACATAGATCTGATTTTTTGTCTATTACTTGTGTTGTTTTTTGTCACTCTCTGATACTAGCTCTGCTTCCTTCACCTGCTCAGGGTCTGCCTTGGAGTTGCTGAGAATAATAAACTGTATTAAAAAAAGGTAATAACAAATTAAGGTTTAATTTGGCCTGTTCTGGAGTGCATGAGAGGCAGCCATTGTCCCAGCTGCTCCAGACAAAAGATGTGCCATGAAATTTTATTTTACAGTAATCATAAAAATAATCATGGTGAAGTATTAATTTCCTAACGCACAGCCAAAATATTGAAAATAGCAAGTTAAAAGCCACGAGTTGCAGTAAATCTTTTGTGAAACTTTATGTGGTTTTAAACTTCTAGAAGAGGAACAGAATCGTTGAATAGGTGGTTAATTTTTACCCTTCGTTATCAATAAAGGGTAATTCTTTACAGTAGCAGCATATATCACAGCTCCTTTATGAACGCGTGAAACATGTCTTGGCTCTGGAGTTTAATTACTGGAAGTTAACTCTTATCATCCCTGTCTCAGCCCTTCCTGGCTCACACCGGTGTCATGCGTATCATCCTGACACCGGCCGGTACTGGGAAACAACAGACCCTGTGAACTGGAATTCCAGTCGCTGTTCCCTGCGTATTCATACTCTCGGGATTTAAAACATTTTTTGTGTGGCAACTGTTGGGGGAGTTGTGGCGGCTTTGGACAAAAGCACACGAGGTGAAGAAAACCTCTTCTGCTGGTGGCTCTTTGGCCTTGGGGCTGGAGCTGGGGCTGGAGCTGCCCATCTAACGGGAGTTAGGGCTGGTCCTGCCGCGGAGCTGCTCGGGGCGCACGTCCCACCTCGGCTGGGTGCGGGACAGTCCCAGGGCTCGGGGGGACGCGGGGGCACAGGTCCCCTCAACTGCCTGTCCTCTGCCACCTCTGGTGGGTGCCTCGACCCAGGGCCGGGGTCAGGAACGAGAGGGACCCGTTACTGAGGGTTGATTGCGGCTCCCACCGTGGTGGGTTATTTATTTATTTTTGCCAAGGATTCAGGAACTCCTTGGGCAGCGAACTTCAGAGATGTCACTGTCCAGTCCGAGAGGCTGTGAGAGCAGAAAAGAGGTTTTTGAAATTACCATTCATTCTTGTCTGTATTGTTATTTTATCCCTTAAAGGCTGCTAATGAGAAATAGAGCCTCATTATGATTTTAAGGATGAGAGAGGAAGGCTTTTAATTAATGATATGTAAATGGTCTTGAATTGATTATGTTAGAATATCAAGAGAGATGGGTAGAAGCTGTGGTGTAATATATTTTAATTAAGAATTAATTAAAAATGATGGCAATTTCATAAAGCCTCACAGAAAATAGTGGAATTTACTTTCTGTCAGGAGTAAATTAGCCAGTGATTAAATAAAGGGCCTGCATTAATAGTGGAGTTATTTTTAAACTGTGCTATGAAGAATTGTGTAGTTTTCCCTAAATAAGTAAAATTAAAATGTAATGTTTGCAAACAAGTTTTGGAAATGATGGCAGAATGAAAACTTAGTTTTGTGCCCTCCTAGTGTCACGATACTTTGGGAAAGCGATTTACAGTGGTTTGCACCGAGGGTGCCGCGGTTCTGGCAGCTGGGTGGCTCCTGCTGTCGCGGTGAGGCCGTTGGGGCGTCCTGTCTGGGGGTGCCCAGGGGCAGCCGCTGCCTCCAGAGCTGCTCCTGCTGCTGCCCAGTGCCCTGACCTCCCGACGTCCCACAGTGGAGAGCTTCCTCTGATGCGCACACACGTGTGTCTGCGTGTATCTGTATGTGTATGTAGGTATGTATCTGTGAGTGCGGCGTGCCCGGCACACTGCAGATAGTTTCTGTTGTTCCTGTTTTACAGGGCCGTTTAGTGCCTCACTCTGCTGTCGCCGTGCCAGGTTTGTGGGGCCCGCTCCTGGCCAGCCCGCTGGCGCTGGCACCCTCCAGCTGCCGCCAGGTGCCGTGGCCGTCGCTTCGGGAAGAGGGGGAGGTGTCCCCCACCCTCCATCGCGGGGCTGGCTCTCTTCAAACGCCTCTGGGAAATGGCAGCTTTGCTCTTCTGCCTCGAGCACCAGACCCTGGCTGTGGGGTGCCCGCCTCACTGCGGGTGGGCGGCAGAGCAGGGCTGTCCGTGCTGCTCGCCTGGGGGGGACGGCTGCTCTGCCATGGGCTGCAGGGGTGACTGTGGGAGACCCCGGTCCCCTCATCCCCTCGCCCCCTCTGCATCACTGGCAGGGGTGGCAGCTCTCGTGGAGCCTGGGCAAGGGAAGGGCCAGCAGCAGGGAAGCGCCAGGCGTGTGCCATGTCCTGCACGCTCACCGCTGTCCCCAGGGCACGTCCTGGGGGACCAGAACTGCAGCACCAGCACACAGCTGCTGCTAAAAACCCAGCAGAGGTCCATCCAGCCTTTGGGATTTACGGGTCTGGCAGCGCCGCAGGCTGGGGGCAGTTGCTCCCATGCCGGTGTGTTCCCTGAGTTTCATGGCCTCGCACATGCGATTCTGTAAATGGGCTTTATGCACTTGTTTAGTCTGCTGTTCAATAAAGAGCATTACCATAGCAACTGCTCCGTCACATGCTGTACACTCATGCTGTCTCTGAGATAAAGAGCACATTTTAAGGCAGCATATTCTTAATGTCGATGTCCTAAAATGCAATTTTTGATGATTATTATTATTTTTCTGGAATAATATTTGTGATAAGCGACCATGTCTCCTTAGTGTCTCTTAACTCCTTTTACTACTACTTTGCTGGCAGTGGACTGTGTACCTACAGTAATTTCTTTTTCATTTGTAGATTTTCACATACAGATCATGGAATATTTGTTAGTTCAAGTCACAGCGTGGGGCCTCGTGTCAATGGGATGCAAGCGTTTTTGTGGCGTTTAGCAGAGTTTGTCTCCGAGTGCTGTTTCTAGACAGGCGGTAGCCGGTGCCTGACACTTGAACCTGACTTTGTTCCTCCACCACACGCTGCAGGAGAGCAGTCCTCGTGCAGCTGGCACGTTGGTAGCTCCTACAGAGACCAAGAGTGTCCCCGCGGTGCGGTGCCTCCCCTCGCTGGCCTGTGAGATGGGGAGCTGGCAGTTGGTGTCCCCTCCCCACCTCCTGCCCACAGTGCCGCGCGTGGCTCCGGCTCGGCGCCAGTTGGATGAGACCCTCGTGCCGCAGGACGGGCACGGCCACAGCAGAGCGGCTTTTAACGGTGAGGCTGCCGCTGCCGCCCTGGTCCCGTCCCGGGCATTGGGACCTGGCTGTGCCATAAACAGCTTCTCAGGCGCGCTGTGCCCACCTCCGCCTGTCACCGCAGGAGGCTGGTCGCTGCCCCTTGGCACAGGCTGGGGAATTATTTTCAAAATTATTTGGGGAAAGTTCTTCACAACTTGCTGCCCAGGCCTCGGGGAGAGGATACCAGAGGCTGTGAGGCTGCGAGATACGTTGTTAATTTGAGTAAAAGCCCATCGGAGCATCAGGGTGCATTCCCTGCTAAGTACTCTGCTCCCCACACGGTGCTATCTAATTGTTTCTTGAATGATCTCAGCCTTTCTGCCTGGCTGAACCTGCCTTCCAGGCCATGCTGCACTGAGGATTCGCTGCGTGAAAAAGGGCTCCCAACTTAGCCTCCAAATATGTTTCTTATCTGCGTGTACATCCTGTCTGTTTGAAGCCCAAATCTTAGCGCCTTTGGTATTTTACCTGGAACGAGATGCATATGGATGGTTCTCTGAATATGTTGCCGCTCTGCAGTCTGGTTGCGAATGGCAGTGATGAAATGTGTGTGTTTCTTAGCAGCTTTTGTATTACCAGAACCAGAAGGTGTGTGTGGGGGGAGGCTCTGTACCTGCCACTGGCTCGCGCAGGGCTGTGGACCTGGTAGCGGGTGGGACCTGTCCAGTAGCCCTCCTGTCACTGGGAGATGTTCATTCTGTTCCCTACAGTTACTAGGGAAATAGACCTATTGCTAAACCCATCCCAGTACACAAGTGCATCAAAATAAAGGAGGGGAAGTGGCGTTTTTCGGTGCAAAGGGCCTGGGTCAGCTGGCTTGTACAGAGCTGGAGGCTGATCCAGAGGCTGGGAAAGTAGCTTAGAAACCTCCCATTAACTTCAGTGGATTTTAAATCAGGACTCGTCTCCTCTGGAAGAACAACCCATATAATCCCCATTGCATGTCTTATCGTAATCCTCCTCCTCATCTTCTGAAGGCAGTGAAAGGCACCAAGAAGCAGCGGCGCACCCAAAAGAGTGGAATTTTCTGTAGGATTTCATGGTTTGCCATATGTGTAGGCACCTGCTGGGCCCCCATGCCCCGGGACTCGCTCCCCCACTCGGTGTGTGACGTCCTGCTGGGGGGGCTTGGTCGCAAACCATCCGTTGTTCTCAGCTACAAAGCCTGGAAGAATTAACATTCCTCGCAATTATCCAACCATCTTAATTACTTGCCCAATATTCTGTCTTAGTATTAGCTGCCCAAATCATGTTGAGACTTTCCAGACACAACTTCTGACCAGTTTGTTAGCCAGGAAACAGAAAATGAAGTAGAAAATCGGAGTAAAAATGATGGCAATGCTTTAAGTAATGTTCCAGCTGAGCTTAGAAGTGCTGGTAACTCCTCATGTCGGGTGACCAAGGAGTGAGAAGGGCTGGGGGGAGATGGATGGCTTGGTGAGGACAGTGCTGAGGGATCCTGCTCACAGTCCTCCCAAAACCACCACTGCTGGAGGAGATGGGAAGGGCCAGCACCGGGCCAGAGCCGCACACACACGTGCATGTGCCCACGCGCCATGGGAGCAGACCAAACTCTGATGGAGCTTCAGTCCAGGTGCTGCCCCAGCAAGGCCCTGGGTGTCCCCGGCTGTGTCGAGTCGTCCTGGGAGCCGGCAGTGTGTTCCTGTTCACCGTCCCTCACCACCAGCAAACACCCGATCCTCTGGAGAAACGCTGCCTGTGCAGCCCGGCTGTTCACACCAGGATGCTCTCACACATTAACATGCCGTGTGTGAGATATCTGTATCATCTCGCTCCTATCCTGGCTTACTGACTGCAGGAAAAGGCCATTTTTTATCAGTTTCTGCTTTAGTGAAGCAAAAGGTCCTTTGGTTCCTACCCACTGTCTCAAAATGCAGAGCGTGTCATTGAGCAAAGCTTGCTGGTCAATCAAAACGCCCCTGAAAGTTTCTCTCCTCGCTAGGACAGGCTCCATCCTTCCAACTGCAGAAGGTGAACACAAAGCCCGGGCCCGGCTCTGGGTGGTTTATGTTATGCCACAAATGGCTAATAAAGGCTTGTCATTGCAGGAGCCCTATAAGCAGAAAGGAAGTCGTAGTTTACGGCTCCTGTGCTATCTGGCACCGTTCATTAGTGTATCCTGTGCTGCTAATAAAACTTTACAGGTTGATCATTTAAATGCAGGTTAGAAATAAATTTGATGATCCAACTCAAAGAGTAACCGAGACCGGTCAGTCTGTCTTTTCCCCCCAGTCAATACCCAAAGTGACACTAGGACCCCCCCACCCGATTAGGCAATAAACAGTTTACTCATCATAAGGTTATTGATCACCGGGGCTTCAAGCACAGCGCGGGGTGGTGGTGTCTGGGGAGGTCTGGGTGGAAGAGGCACCTGCGCCGCGGTGGTGTGACGGTGTCGTTCCTGGCACCGCTCCTCATTCCTGCTGGTGCCTTTATTCAACGCGTCCTAACCCTTTGGTGCGACAGAGAAGATCAGCAGCGCAGGTCTCCCTCTTTGTTCTGGGCTAAGCAGCGCGGCTGCTTCCTGCAGCTCCCTCCATCAGTGAGCGCGTGGCTGGTATCAGACCCGTGGAGGGAGCGGAGCTCGAGGGTGATCCCCTGAGAGCAGCCGCGATTGGAGCGCCAGGGTTCATTCTGGAGGAGGAGGGAGACAGACAGGTTGGTTGAAAAAATTCCCTTTAGACCAAACACTGATGTTGGAGCTGAGCTACAAACACTTCTGCTGTAAGAAGTGCAACTTTATCAGTTTTCAGGGTTAAACGCTGCTCCTTGGAACGTAACATGCACTCTGCCTGCTTACTCCTCCGGCCACGTCTTCCAGCAACTTGTCAACATTAATTGTGCATCGAGTATGACTGTTACTGCGCTAATTAAGTACTTAATTTTTCAATATACATTTTTATTTTTGTCTAAACCCCCCCCTTGTTAATGAACCAGAAGCAAGGGTCTTGGCAGGGCGGTGCCAGGGACGGAGGACGCTGCCGCGTGTGTTCGCAGTTGATGGGGCACGTTCCACTCTGGCGTGTGGAGGTGGCCCTGTCCTTGGCACCACAGGCACAGGTCGTGGCTGGATATGTGGAGCTTCAGCCATCTATTTCTAGTGGATTTTACCATCGTGTGCAAGGCCTTCTTCGTTAAAACAACACCCCCAGCAGTTGCTCCAGTATCAAAGGCAGATCCGCCACGTGGTCGTAATCTTCCGCGGGAAATGCAGTATTTGTTGCGCCATTTCAACATTTACTTGAGCAATTAGGGGATATCTAATTAAATGTTTGGCGTGTGCAATGTGCAGGTTTTGGTGTAGTGATATAAAAAATGTTAAACATTAATATGAGGTTAATTTTGACTGATTCAACAGCTTGCTTTTAAGTTTCCCATTGACAGCCAAACTGCAGGGTTTAATACTAAGCTTCACATTGCAGCTTATTTCCCCTTAATTAAAATTAAAATGTGAACAACAACACAGAGATATTTTGTAGGCATCCTGGAAGAGGAGAAGCAGAAGCTCGAGTGATGGTTGTTTAATAAGATTATAATTGGAGAGTTAAAGCCTTGTGATCTATTTGAAGACTGGTTTGGTGCTGGTGCGGCTCCGTGGCAGGCGAGCCCCAGGTGCCTGGCCAAGCATCCCTCGCCGACATCTGGAACCAGTTGCAATACATCACTGTCAAAACCGCTTTCTATACGTATCTGCATTTACACATTAGTTACCCACGCAGCACTCATCAAAAAAGCTGAACAATCTTGACACGGTGTCCCTGGTGGAACGGCAAAGGTGAACCGAAGTTGGGAGGCAGTGTCTCGCGTCACTGTCTGCTGAGCTTTTACAACAGGAAGCCTGATTAAAACTGAAAGGAAAAATTTATCGTCAGCTTCTGCTTTGTATCATTTTTACCTACAAAAAGACTATTTTGTTTCATACAAAACATTTTATAATGGGGGCTGTAGATGCTTTTAGTTTTCATTGTTTGTCTTCGCTACAGAGTAGTGCTTTGCTGGACCGGTCACCACAGCAGGGCTGCCAAGTAGGGTTTGGGTGCCTTATTATCCACATAATTTCCTCTTTCTTGCTCAGTTCTCGCTTTGAATTATGGAACTCATCTATAGTTCATTCAGGTTTGTTGCACAGGGATTGATGTAACATGGACCGAGTAAGTCTGGGTAAGATGTCAATGTTACCAAACGGCTGTGTGTTTGTCGCTGCAGTGGCAGGAGCGGGTCTTGTGTCTGCCGGCGACGGGGGCTGCAGAGCAGGGAGGGAGATAACCAAGAATTTCCTTGGGAGTCCAGGGATTAGGAGTTAATTAGGAGTTAAAAGTAAAAACGTTGAGGAGTCGCAGTGAGCGAAGGATGGAGCTCACCAGATGTGTCCTTCAGGATAGAAACTAACTGCGCTGGTGGAACCGGGAGATTTCACTCTTGGTGCAAGGTTCAAAGGGAGGTGATGCAGAGTATTGTATTTATTTTTTCAATTAAAAATGGCTCTTTCGATGTGTGCACTTGCAATAAAAGCTCATGCTGCGTCTGCCAGGGCAGCCCAGCAGCGAGCATGGACCTGCTGAGGAGGTGCAGGGTGAGGAGAGGCTGGGCAGAGCAGGGTGGGCTTTGCCTGCCCGTGCCAGCGGGGTGGCAGTGCCCCGCGCCGCTGCGGTGCCGGGTCTGGGGCTGCCCACTGCTCCGGGTGGGAAGGAGGCCCCAGGCCTGTGCGGAAGCTGTGCTCTGCAGCTCCCTAAAGGGATAACCCTTCTGGACCCTACGGGTGCAAATGAGGTTGCCTATCTCTGGTTCCTCCAGATTCTGATTCCTGCAGATTTTGGCAGCGAGAGCCAGGCGTGCGTCAGCACCGCAGCTCTCTGCGAGCCGAACGGGCAGCGGTGGATGAAATACTGGGGGGGCCGAGCTCCTCCCGGGGCTAACACCTGGCTTCTCTTCTTGGCCATTCATCACATGCAGCCAAAGATGAAGGAGAGACAGTTCCAGTGACCAGCACAGATGGCAGGAGGGCTCCTAATGATGCCATAAATGTCCCTTCTGAGGGGGTTAGCCCTAACCCACAGCAGATCTGTCCTGTCAGCCCCTGAGTGGTTACCAGCCACCTCCATCTGCTTGCAGAAGCTGGGAAGCATCTTGAAGGCACCCTAGTGCCTCATGTGTTGGTGCCATAGAAGCTCAGGAGACGCCTGCTCTGCTCCCAGAGCAACAGTGTCCCTGGCAACAGGGAACCCCCAGCCCCTCTCTCCCACTGCCCCATTTGGGTGGAGATTTGATGAGCTGCGTTTCCCTCCCCGGATTGTGTCATGGCATTTGTGGCTTTGTTGCCTTGATGGCGAGATTTTCACCTCCGTCTCCTCCACACTGAGCTGTGGGTGCAGCAGGGCACTGCTGAGCAGTGCAGGCACTGGGCGTGGAGCAAGAGAGGCTGCCTTCAGCCACGGAGTGTGTCTGGTGGGCTGCTCCCCCCATCAAGCTGTCACGCCAAACATCCCTCCCTAAGTACCGAGCCGGCGGTGGGACCGTGCCATGTACTGCCCGCGGCTGTCCCAGGGCTGTCCTACTGAGATGGGGAAGTCACAGAAGAGCAGAGCTGTGCAATGCATGACTGCAGCCCCTCCCTGCAGCTGGCACTTCAGATCGCCCACAGGAATCTTGTCACAGATGGGGAAGTCTTGGAAATAAATAGAAAATTGTCCCAAGTTGGAGATTTTCTCTGAAAGCTTTGGGAACTCCTCTGCTCTCCTTTAGTGGGCCCGCTTGGCTGGAACCATCTCTGGGCCGATCATCTCAGCACGGTTCGTGGGGCTGTGAGGATGGGTTATTTGTTTTACAATTGATTTCTCTGGCCACCATTTCGTGCGGTGTCAGCCGGGTTGACGTACACTGCAACCAGAACAACCCAACCTGCAAAACTGCTGGGGTCCTTTTCTGTGGCGTTTCACGGGCAATCCTCCTTTGCTGCTTAATTCCACACCAGCGTCCCTGCCACTCAGAAAATGCTCCTTTAAAGTTTGATTGTTTGATTCATCCCTGCCTTGATGTGCTGCTGCATCCCTCCAGCGTTCCTTGTACGAAGAGCTCAGGGATGCCTCCCTCGCCCCAGGTAGCTGAGAAGTAAATGGGCCATGGAGTTATTTAGTTTAGTTCTTTTCTCTGGGAAGAGAGGAAGAGGATTCTGGAATACGAAAAGCACAATTCATTTTTCACGGTTGCCTCTGCTGTGGCATTGATGCCACGCTATGCTTCATGACTTGCTGTTTTCATTAGATGTGTCCGGGATCTCTGGAAATGGCGATAAAGTGCCTCTCTAACTCGTGTCTACCTCAGTAACTAGACAAACAAGAAATATTGCAAAGTTTTGGAGATGGAGGTGCTTTATCTTTAGTGATTTCACTTGTTGGGTGTTTGTAACATTTTTGAGGGTCTTTTCTTGGCAACGTAGTTGTAACCTCTGTGTGGAAAAGGCTAACCAGTTCTGTGCAGGATTTCAGCCCCGTTGACGCTGGTAACGTGGAAAGCCCGAATGCTGCATGGAGGGGCGTGTGCCAGCGCCGCGCTGCTACCAGGTGCTGGGCACCTCCTGCCAGCGTGGCCTGCGGGAGCAGGTGACATTCAGAGGCCACCCACGGCCTCAGCAAGTGCAGAGCCGCAGGTAGAGATGGTCCTCGCTGCTGAGTGCTTCCCATCGAGGGGGGCAGAGCCAGGTCTGCCGATGACAGCGTTTGTTGATGCTGATAATCTCAGGATGCTGACAGAAACGGCATTATCTGTGCTTTACAGACTAGTGGAATATGGTAAAATCAAACTGCGTTCTGAAGAAAACAAAAATAACTCAAGTACTTAAAATGACTTTTTATTCAGCTTCTTGTCCCTGCTTTTCACTCTAGTAACACAAGCTTTACTGAAAAGCAAACAAAATTGGCGCCCAATGAGCCTAAACTGAAATTTCAAACAATAGCAACACCAAACCAATTAGAGTTCCTCCTGGGTTTACGTCAAGTGTAAGCACTGGCTTCGCAGGATCGGTACAAAATGTGAGTGATGCATGAAATGGAAATTTCCTGCCTAGTGTGTAGAATAAATACAGACAGAGCCATGATGTTTGCTGCAATGTGCGGCTCGCTGGCAGCCAGAGGAACGAGCCAAGCTCAGGCATCTGCCAGCACAAACCATCCCTTTATGGAAAAGTTCTTGTTTATTTTTGATCTCCTTTGGAGCCGATCAGCGGTTAGACTCATTTTGCCATCTTACCTATGTGGATTCTCCATGGAAGATGGTCAGCGAGGTGACTTTGTGGTGCAGGGGCAGCCTGTACAGACACTGTCCGGCCGTACCACGCCAGTGCTGAGATGTCCTACAGACCCCAAGGAGGACATAGGCCTGCGTGGGACCCTGCAGAGGAACAGGCCTTGGGCCTAACGTGGCATATGCTGCCATGGGCACTGTCACCTCCCAACACCATGGACGTGCAAACGTCCGCAGACACGGGTCTTCGTCTATCATTCTGGTGAGGAGAAATGAAAAGTTTTTGGGAATCTGCTTTTAGCCGGGGATCCTGGATGAAATCTATTTCTTGGCTAAAAATCTATGTGAACTCATTATTACCACAAATAGGGTTAAATGAAAGAATCAACCCAAACCATATGGATTTCCTCGATCAGATGGAGGGCTGACCTGGTGCAGCGCTGTCTCTGATGGTGATGAGCTGCAGATGCTTAAGGAAACAGCTCATAGGTCACACATGAAGTAAAAGACCTTTCTGATACGTGTCCCAACACCCAGCAGTTCATGAGCGGGAGTTTCTTGAGCGAGAAGTCACATCTGCACAGCTGCGTGGTGTTGGATGGCATCTGCTGGGCCATTCTGCGGGGCCTCCAGCCCTGGTGCTTGCACCTCGCTGGTGGAGCCGGCTCTGTGGTGCCAGCATCTGCCTCCACCACGGCCCCGCCAGCTTCTGCTCCTTTCTGCGTGACAGAAAGTTACGGTGGTGGTCAACGTGTGACCACATGTGTGCTCTCTTGCTCTGCCCGTGGGGTGCTGGAGCACCTTCCCCACCGGGTCTGCCGGCAGTGCCGAGCGAGCCCGTGGAGGAGGATGCTCTGATGGCCCCGGCCCCACCGTCACATCCCCGGCGAGCGCCGTCCCCTCTGGCTGCCTCCAGGGCCCGGAGAGGCCCCTGCCCATGCATGACCCCACTGCCACACTCAGCCTCAGCACGAAGTTTTATTATGAATTAAGAGTAAAACTCCTTCTCTGCCACGGAAAAAAACTACCTCCATTTTTCAGAGTGCCTCTGTTTATATAGTTTATGGGAGAAGAGGGCTCTTAATATTTCAGTGTCATGACCATAAAATGAAAAGGTTACTGCTTGCTACAAAGGCTTGCTTGGATCCAGCACCAATTAATTTTCAATCTGAAATATATGTCTCCTGGCCGTCTCACAACAGCCGTGAGCGGGAGGTTCCTCCTTAGCACATTTGAGCCACAAACCCGGTTAAAGGATTAGCCAGCTTTTTCCATGCTGTTTTGCTCGCCCCCACTGGGGATTCCCATTATCCTTGATAGACTGTTAGCCCTGACAGTGGGACAGGATAGGTTCAGTTTTCCTTCCTCCTCACATAAGGCTCCTCGGACCTCAGCTTTCGTCTCCATTGTAGGTGCGAAGGCAGCACACGTTAAAGGCAGGCATTGCCCTGCAGAGCTGCTCCTGCAGAATTATCTGCAGAAGGGGTTTAATTGATCTGCACGGCAGCGCCGGCGCGGGCAGAGCGCGCTGCCTCTGCCAGCCTGCCCAGCCTGCTCCTGGGCGCAGCGCGGCCGTGCCCCACCTACAAGGGTAGAATAAGGACTGAAGTTGTACCAGACCATTGCAAGCACAAGGCGACTTTCTGGAGGGTGGATGAGCTTCTCTTTATCTTTATTTATTAATAAAAGACGGAATGCCTTGGGAAACAAAAGGTTTTAATGGCTGGTGCTTGGTATCCTTGACAACGCTCCCCAAAGAATATTACATTAGGGCACCAGAGAACTTTTGAAAATAAGTAATGGAATTCCGTCTCTGTTATGCTTTTAGTAGTCATTTCGGCCATGGTGCAGCGAGGTCATAAGCTGAGCTCAGTGAAGGGAGCCAGAACACGAAATGATGCTGAGAGAACGTCTGGGAGATGAGAGGTACAGAATTACAAGCGAAAGTGCAGGCCTGCTGAGGCAATTACAGCTTAATGGGGTCATTTGGAAGGCAATTGCCAGGGGTTAATGTAGTATGGAGAGATGAGGTGAGATTGAAGTGAAATTTGGGGCTGGAAATGTGTTAAGATGAAAGATCAGAGTGCAGCGGATTCTGCAGTGCAGAAGGTTTATATCATGCAAAAAATTTGAAAAAAATGTAAAAGTAGTAGCCAGATGTTTCAAAATAAATAAATAAAAACCTTGAGTAAACGCTTTAAAAAAGTGAAATAGCTGCATCAAAATACCCTGTGCTCGGGAAGGATTGCCCTGTGCGCGCCGGTATTTAATACGGCATAAAAGGGCTTGATTTGAAGCAAAAGTTCTGTTGTGTTTGCCTGCACATATGCAGAGACAATGTGGTCTGTCCGTTTCTGTCAGCGACGCAATATACTGCCTTATGAAAATATCACCGCGCTCTCAGCTGTTGTGCCTTATTTTGAACACCCCATTGTTTTGAAACAAAAAGCGAGGAACGGTCCCCTATACACATATTTTGATATATTTGCAGTGGATTCATCACATTATCTTTTCAGGCATTAAAATAATACTCATAAGATGTCAAAATATTACGGGAACGTAAGCTAGCATTCTGTGAGAGTGGGTATTTTGGTTCTGAGAAGTATGCTTAAATATTACAGGTGTTTAAATTAAAAATGTCAAACCATGAAGGCATAATGGAAGTAATCATTTTTACACAGTTTTAAGCCGCGCGGTGTTGGAGAAAGCTTTGCATTCCAGACTATTGTGAATGAGCGGAGTTCATAAGCATTCAGAGGACAAAAGAGATCATTATGCTTTGTTACCTCAGCCAGTTCATTACCTTAATTGCTGAGCGTAATCCAGTCTTGGAAGAAAACTCTGGGGCTTTAAGGAGATCAACATTGGCACCCTATGACACAGAAAATGGAAGCCCTTTCCTGTGCCGCGGCCACTCCAGGCACGCTAAACCTTGATCAAAGGCTGAACTTCTCCGAGGGTCGGCCATGTGAAAATCCCCTGGAGCTGCGCCGGGCGCTGAACCGTGATGGAGAGCGGTGGGCTCGGCACCGCTCCCGCGCCAGTGTGACCGTCCCGGATCACTGCCTGGCAAGAGCACATTATCATCCCTTCACCTAGGTGAAGTTTTAACATAGTTCTGTTTAGCAGGGATAATACGTCTCCTTCTGCAGCCGCGCTCTGCATATTGCGCGAACTGAGCGAACTCGGAATGCCGCGGAGCCGGGGCCGGAGCCTGGTGCTCTCCATCAGGAGGGAGGCCACTTTTCCAGGAACGGCTTGTTAAATTCTCCTTAGCTACATGCGAGGAGAGGCATTTGCAGGCAGGCGTTCGACTCCAGAGCCACGTCGAGGCCGCAGAGATTCTGAGGAGTTGGCTGGGGAAGATCAGATTTATTGTAAATACATCAGAGCGAGGGGTTTTTCACCTGCGTTTCCTCGACGCGTGTGTGCTTTGTATCTGGTTATGTGATCTGACGGTGCAGGCTTCTCCCCCCGCTACCGTTGCATATATTAAGGCTTTTAAGAAATATAGTAAAACAAAAAATATGACCTTTAAAAGCATGGTTGAGTTGCATTCATTTTATAACCATCAAAGCAACTCTTTACTGTTGTAAGGTAGAAAAATCAATGATGCAATCTTTTTCCTTTTGCCTCGTGCAATCCGTAATTGAAATGGAAAATCAAATGAACGGCTAACAGATAATTGTTTTATCAATATTCCCTGCCTGCCCTACAAGGGTCAGCCTAGAATGATCATGAGCCACGGATATGATGAGGACAAAATGTGAAATTGAACAGCAAGGAGGCAATAAATCAACCTTGACAAGAAAGAGTGACCAGCATGTAGCTCTTGTAGGCAGCTTTTGGGACACTTTTTGTCTCAGGTGTCTGCACTGATTTAAAAATGTGAGAATATAATATTTGAAGCTCTACCAGCGGGTAAACAACTGCAGACTATTTCTAGGTTAAGGCATCATCAAAGCAAACACGCTGCAGCTGAAAATATGAGGATATTGGGGCATAGTGGGAAAAATCCCACAGTAAAACAACAGGGGAATAGCGGAATACGGGCTGTTGCAAGCAAGAAATTTACATGTCTTCCTATCTGCTGCTAGAAAACTAAAAAATACAGTAAAGATATGAAAATACATTTTCCAGGCTGCTCTTTTGCTGCTCTACTGGGCATGAAAAATGCTTTGAATCATGTTTCTGGTATTTTGGGAGCTCCTTGACCCCCCGGTGCCGGCGCAGCCGGGTCTGCTGGAGGCCCATCTGATAAGGGCTGTTGGGCTCCATGTCCAGGGCGCTCCAGCAGATACCAGTGGCTGCTCCCAGCACAGGGGAGGGCGGGTGGGAGCGACGCCAGTGGTGGCCCCTCTGCTCTGTCGGTGGGTGCCAGCGGGTGCTGGGAGCCCGGGGAGCGGGAGGGTGCTGGCTGCAGGGCCCAGGTCCCCCCCTCTTCCCGCTTGGGCGCAGCCCCGGCCCTGCCAGATCTGCTGCAGAGACAGAGCTCCCTGCTCGCCTGGCCACCCAGCACTTGAGCTCGGCTGGTAAGCGTTGGGTGGGTGGGAGGAGATCACGCTCCTCCTGTGCAGCCCCAATTCTGCTCATCATTTGACCCTTGCATTTCTTCCATTGGAGGCTGGACAGGTTCTCACTTTCAGTTTGAAAACCACTGATTCAAAACACCAAAGGCTGGGTGTGTTCTTTCATTGTGATACTGAAAGGCAGCTCTGATCAAAACGACAAGGGCTTGTGCCCCTGCACGGGGATCCCCCTTGGGCTGTGCTGAAAACCCTCAGCCGAGAGGGTTCTTACTGTGGCCACCTCTGAACCTCAGGGTGGACCCTGGCCTGGTGCAAACTGACAATGGTCTGGTGGAGGATGGTTGTTCCTACCAGCTGAGGACTTGCCCCATTAGTTTTACATGGTTTTTGTGGTTAACTCAGGCAGAGTTTCTCTCCTGGCCTATCACGTACGTTGGCCACGTGGCGATGGGAGACAGGAAAACAGACTGGCAAAATGTGGCAGGGCGCAGGTGGAACAGCCTGGAAAGGCCTTGGGAGGACACGGGTCCAGGGCTGCTCCTGGAACAGGGCAGTGGGTGCCCGAGTCCTCCGGCGAGTTGGGCCCCTTCCCCAGCCAAGAGGGGGCGAGGGGGTTGTTCCCCTCCCACAGACAGCCCCTGATGCTGATGCCCCTCTTGGTGTGCTGGAATGGGCCATGGACTTTGCACCTTTCATTGAGTGGATGGTCCAGGAGCAGACACCTTTGTTCAGGGAGGGCTGACCTGGGGTGACATTTGCAGGAGCCTCCATGCTTTCTGACCCCCAGGTTCTTGCTTCAGCTGCAGGGGAGAGATGTTGGGGTGGCCCAGAGCAGCAGCTGGTCTGAGGGTCCTGTAGCCACCATGCTCCAGCCCCATGCTCCAGGCACCATGTATGGTAGTTCACCTGCCTGTCCCATCCCACCCCATCCCGTCAGCTGAGGTTTAGTGGTGGACTGGTTTGGGCACAGTCTGCATTTGAAGGACACCAGGCTGGGAAACCATCCTGGAAGCATTATTTTTAACCTTGGCTCTAGCTGTCCTGCAGAGTCCCTGGGGAGGGGGGGTCTGGTGTGCGCGTGGTCTTGGAAACAGCAGTATCAGGAACCCAGCAAAATAGGTTGCCAGCATGGAGGATGTTTTTTATTTTAAGCACAGTATTTTAAACACACCATGTCCTCCTTCCCCAGGGGCAAGGCTGAGAGACTTAAAAACTATTCTTTACAATTGGTTTTTCAAATTCATTTCTCATCAGGCCATTTCCCTCAGTCTGGGCAGTGTGGTGCTGGCAGTGCTGTGGCCCCTGCTCTCAGGGGGGTCTCGGAGACAGAGGGATCTAGTGGATCCCCACAGGAGCCATCCCCTGCCCTCAGAGATGGCTGGGGTGAGGGGCTGTGCCACCTGAGCCACACTTGGGCTGCTGCTGTGCCACGGAGCTGGGCACCCCGAGGGGCATGGGCAGGATGAGAGCAGCTCCTGGCTTCTCCCCGGCCACCCTGGGGGAGCTGGGGGTCCCCCTCCCGCTCATATCTCTGATGTAATGAAGTGTCAACTGCTACCGTCACCGTCCTCCACGTCCTTGAAACCAACCCGGTTTAAGCAGGAGTCTCTCCAATTTATCAGCAGTTAAAAATAGAGGGGAAGGATGCGAAGGACAGTCCCTGCTCCCCAGGAGCCGGGGGGCCGGGCGCGGGAAGGTAACCTCTGCGGTAGGGTAGGACACGAGACGCGTCCCTCGTCCTCTGATGCCACAAAAGGATTTTGTCCTGTCTTTGGACATGCCTCCGGAGGGCAGGAGATGAAAGCAGAACCATGAGGGGATGTGTAGACAAACACAAAAGATCAGACTAGATTATTACAGGCAGTAACTGCTTCCATAACAACATTTGCCAAGCCTACAATATCTATAGGCCTTCCAGTAAACACAGCATAAATCCAGGTGTGCAGGGAGGCTCGGGTATAATCCGCTGCGTCTTTAACATGCAACCTAGAAATGCCCTAAATACATATTTACACCACAGTGCCGACCAGCTCCAGAGAAGCTGTTCAAGCTGCCAGGCTGTTAATCCACATTTTAATGCCACTGGTCTATCAGATGAATATGTTGTGTCAAAATGATTCGCAGCACCGTGTCTGCCACTGGGAGGCTGTGCACACTTGGGGGGCATGCTGAGCTCGGCCGTGGTGATTCCCGTGCCCTGGCCGGAGAGACCAGCGCATGGCAGAGCACAGCAGGGCGTGGAAAGCCCAGGCTGAGTGTCAGCGTTTTCAGCCCCAAAATGCATCCCTGATGTCCATGTGTGGGTCAGAGCGTGTGGCCTGGTGTGGGGTTGGGGCTGGAACTGGCGGGCCCATCTCAGGCACTCTGCTGACTCTCCCTCCCACATCAGTCTGCTGATGGGCACAGTACAGCAGTGCGGGCTGGGTTGCAGTTGTGGTTGGGTTTTACCAGTCCCCTGGGGTTGGCTTGGAGGGTTGTGGGATGCTCAGGGCTCGAGGAGGGTCAGGATCCTTGCTCGCTCTCCTGGAGTGACACGTCCCCGTTCCGCTGGCATTGCCTGGAGCAGCTCATGGTGGTGGGGCTGCCCACGGTGATGGGAACCCCGCATCCCGGAAATCGTGCACAAACTGGTGTGATGGCTGCACGAGGGTCTTGCTGGAGCTCCCTTCCTTGTCCCTTCCAGGATCTGTCTCCCATCTCCCCCGTGCCCTCCTGCCCAGGGCACAGCTGCTCCCAGCACGTGCTGTGCTCTGACGCCCGTCGCTCAGAAAGACAATTCGTGCCCTTTGAGGGCCCAGCCTGACCACCCCTCATTGTGTGGAGGGGCAGCAGCGGTGGAGCTCTGGAGGTGCTGGTGCTGCTGGTGGGTCTGTTGGTGCTGGAGCACCTGGGCCTGGCACCACAGGCAGGGGGTGGGCAGGGACCTGCCTAATGTGTGTTTTGATTTTGGAGGGGGTGGGATTGCCACACGTTTATTCTTACTGACATTGATATAATAATTTAGTTTCCTTCATGAATTAGATTTGGGGAATTTGAAACTTAACTCTGATAGTGCTTCAGTCCCAGTTTATTACATATGCTTAAATAAACATGTTGAATTAACTTTATAAGGCTTGTAAAAACTACAGATAAAACCGCTCCAGAAAATCAACATTCTAAATCATGCTAAGTCTCTTCCCATTTTGCTCATCCTCTAGCAGGGCATTGACAAAAATATGAAATTGATTTGGTTGAAGGGTGTTAAAGAGCCGACAGCCAAATGTCACAAACAATGAATGGCTGCAGTGTTGAGAAAATCAATAGGGAGGTTAAAGCTGGTCTTGTGAAAGACTTGGCAGACTGCTCTGTTCCAGGAAGATATCTGTCTTCTGGCCTTGGTTGCATGATCAAAAGGAAAACTTGATAGGTTTAATGAAGGGAGATACTGTAAAACTGACAACAGAAATATAGACACTGTGGTAAACTGCAGTGCACATCAGTGAGTGGAGCTATTAGATACATTTTTCAGTCTGAAAAAATATTTATAGGTAAAGATGTCAAAAAAATATTAGTGCATTCCTCCACTTCCCTGCAGTCGTTCCCCAATCAGCACGTGCATTTGCATGGCGTGAACAAAGGTTTGGGCTCTGTGCTTAATTGTACAACACGATGGCAAATGTATAGGGCAAAATAATTAGCATGATAATTAGTGAATCGTAATGTTTTCAAATAATTGCGTGATGAGATTGCAGAGCCCAAGTGAGATTGGAATCTCTTCTTCACTCGGAGATGGTGTTTCAGCAAATCACGTAAGATGGGGGAAAAGCGAAGCGCCGTTTCATCAATTAAGAGCAAGGCGGTGTGACGGCAGAGAATCCTCTCGTCCACCCCAACGTGTTCCACGCGGGCATTGTGGCTCATGCTGGTTTTGATAAATACACAGTTGGGCTTAAAATCAGTTTTGTGAATATTAGATCCACAGATATAAATGAGGATGCCAGCCATTAAAAAAGGTTAATAATGTTAGATTAATTTTGTTTTTGAAATCAGCTTGTAAACAAAATTTGCACTGATTTACACCTGACCTATTAGCAGTGCTCCTATATAACATATTGCATCATTAGAGAAAAGAATTGTTTAAGGTCTGAATTATTACTTGCCACATATTTGTTTTCCAAAGATAGCCTTGCACCTAAAACTAAACTGTATAATAATATTTGAAATAATGTGGCACCTTTGCAGCATTTATTTTTCCCCAGCACTGTGTTAAGCATATACGTTCATTTCACAGGACTGTGTTCGTTGTCATCTGTCAGTTCTGGGTATCCCATCTTCCTCTTTTTTTTTTTTTTTTTTTTTTTTCCTAGAAAAATGAACTCATTAGTTTAAAACTCCCAAATGCCACATTCAGCTCAAACAGCGAAGATGATAACCTGTAAAAAAAGAGAGGAGAAAAGAGAGAAGTAGTCTGGCAGGTTTTCTGCAAGTGGACGCTGTAATAAAAATGCCCCCTACTTTGTTGGGATGGTGTTTGTAGGGCTGCTGCCATATGTTACTTTCCTTTTTAGCTGGGATTATGCCATCATTATTGCTGATAAAAGCTGTTTACTGCCTTGGCAAAGGAGTGATGCTTGGCGCAGTTTGGAAGCCGCCATTCAGTTTACAGAAAAGTGCATTTAGTGCCAGATGCTGGGATCCAGGGGCTTTGTTATCTTTTCCCATTATTAGGATCATCCATTGTCTGTTTTTTTTTTCTCCTTTTAACTTAGCACTGGCTTTGTTGTTTGTGTTTTAAATTCTCTTCGGTTCAGGCAGGTGACGTGGCAGGTTTGAGCTCACCAGGCGGCACCTTTTAAAGCCAGTGGCTCGTGGGGACCGTGTCTGGTCCCGGCGCGGCGGAGGGAGGTGCCGGGTTTTGGTGCCTGAGCACCAAGGAAGCGGGTGCCCTGCCCTAGGGAAGGGTGCCCTGCCCTGGGGAGGGGTGCTCAGCCACAGGGACTGGAGCTGCTGGGGCACCCAGGTGAGCAGCATCGCTGCGCAGCAACCGGCACGAGTGTTCCTACAAACCTCCACGCCCAGCACCTGGCACAGCCATTGGGCTGCAGCGAAGGAAGAGCTGCAGAAAATGTGTACATGAAAGACAACACCGTATTTGAGTCTGAAGGTGGCCATAATTCATATGTAAATGCTCTTAGTGTAGACTAACAGAGCTGTTGGACAGGCGGCAGCTCCGTTTGTGCCAGGCTTCCCATTAAAAACTGTTATCTTCTCCATGGCGAAGAGAGCACATCTGGTCTGAACCTTACTAAAAGCCGAGGGAAAACAGCAGGAAGCCGGCAGTGCCAGGGTGGGGGCCATGCTGCCGGCAGGGCCTGCCCTGCGGTGAAGGCTCCCGTGGCCCCACAAGCCGCCCCGACACCAGCCCTGGCTCCCTCCAGCCTCTGCTCTGGGCTTTTCCCCAGCTCTGGCAATGTTGCTGTGCCAGCCTGGCACTGCCTCACACGTGCCCTGGCACATCGAGCAGAGCAGGGCACGCGCTGGTGGCTTATGGGCTCTTCCCCAGCACATCGGGATGTTCACCAGCTTCTTGCCGCTTGACGTCTCACCTGCTGAAGCTGCTCACCCTCCCTTGGTGCTGCCTTTTGTGTCCTGCACATTTCGCTGCCCGCTGCAGCTCCTGGCCCCAAAGCGCAGCAATCCCTGGGCTGGCGTTGTGGAGGCTGTGAGGTGAGGCTGTGTGAGGGTTCAGTGCTGGACACGAAGCAGGGAGAGCAGGAGCAGAGGCACTGGAGTCGTCATTGGCTGAGGGACGTGGTGATCCGCACCTCTGTGCCCTGTGCCTCGCAGCCCCTCACACCAGCCCCTTGTGGCAGCGCCAGCAGCCTGGATAAAATATCACCCGACATGGTTTTTCCCCGTGTTTTGTTGTGAGGATGAACAGCCGTGGCCTGCATGGCTGTTGGTGCTGCCACAGAGCCTGGCACAGAGACCCAGCGAGTGCCTCAGAACTGCTGCCAGGGCTGACGCTTCCTGGCCACAGCCCCGGCCTTCCCCCTTCCCAGTCACATCCCTGGCCCTTCACCCTTTTGTTTTCCACGGGCCACATTCTGCGTTCCACTCGGTAAATCAGGCCGGATGCGTTTGTCAGTCTTACCCTCGCTAGACAACATGGACTCGCTGTCCCCAGACTGGTTTTCCAGGGCCCAGAGCCCTTCTGTTGTGTTCAGGGGCCCCTCAGGCACCCTGGGTGCATGTCCTGGGGCTTTCTGGAGCCACCCTGCCCCATGCCAGGTGCCCTGTGCCATCTGCCCCATGCCCTGTGCCACAGCACGGCTCTGGCAGTGCCATCCCTCGGCGCTGGGCGAGCTGGCCCAGGCACGGTGCGGGGCAGAGCCACGGAGTTCCCTGCTCCCCACCTCTGCTCCACTATTCTTTGGGGAAGAGGCTCTGACCTTATTTCTTCTGCTAAGAGAGATGCATCTGGAACCAAATGAGGGCAGTAAAGTATAATAGAAGGCTTTACAAATGAAAGTTTTGTTTCTGCTGGTGCAATACCTTGTTTCCCCCTCGT
>JANHGN010142078.1:52500-77500 GCA_024605025.1 Megaceryle maxima | reverse complement strand
CCCGGAGCACTGCCAGGCTTGGCGGGGTCAACCAAGGTTGGGGGCCCAGAGGCTGGAGGGAGGTTGAGAGGCTTTGCTGAGCCAACCCACGCGTTCCCACCCCCAAGATCGATCCTCTCACCAGGTGACAATCATTTATAAGGCAGGAAATACCTGCAGTCATTAAAATTCCTCCCACATTTACTCGAGCTCTGTTAGTCTATAAAGTGATTTCAATTCTAAAAGAGGGATTTGAAGATTTCTTCCTGGCTCTGTGTTTCTAGAGTTTCTGGGGTCCTACAGGGAATTTCAAGCCTTGAAGTATTTCACTTACATGAATTGCCTTTCAGTTTCCAAAGTCTTTTTACATCTGAGAGCCCTTTCCTGGCGCAGAGGGTGGAGGGGCACGGGCGGGCGAGGGGAGCTCACCCTTGCCGGGACACGGCGGTGTCAGCGGGGCCGGGACTGTGCGTGGTCACTGGCATGGGGCATGACGTGGTCTGGGCCTCGGCCCAGGGTGGGTTTTGTGAGGGGGAGCTGCCACCCGGGACAGGCAGCATCCCCCTCAGCCTGCTGAGGGGCCTTGGTGCCTCGCACAGCATCCCAGGGTCCTGGGCACCATTGTGGAGCCTTGGCACCTCACGCAGTATCCCGCGGTCTGGGGCACCATCTGCTTCATCTCACTGCAGCTCTCCCAGTCCCAGTCAGGGTACGTGCTCAGGCGTACGGCCACGCGCCGCTGAGCCACGGCGGCTCTCAGGGTCTCCTTACCCTGTGAGCACTGTCCCCCTCGCCTGGCAGCAGTGCCAGGGGTGCAGGGGTTCTGCAGGGTGGCCTGGCCAGGGCAGCAGCCCCGCTGTGCTTTTGTTCCCTCCCAGAGCTGAGCCTCTGGCTGGTGTTACACGTGGTTCTGCTGTGAGCAGGTCCTTGCCATGGGAGGAAGACTCCCGGTGCTGGCATGGTCACCACGGTGACATTGCCTGGGGACTTGGTGGCCTGGGAGCACTCGGGCTCCTTCGCTGCCAGTGGCAGGTGACAGCAGCACGTTAGCACCAATTTGCTCTGGATGAGACACGAAGAGCCACTTGAAAAGGCCTCTTCCAATTGCGGCCGGTGGCTTGGCGGATCCTGCGCTGTGGAAGGAGCCACCCGGAGCCGCCTGCCCGGCGAGGAGGCGCTGGCGGACGGCTGGATTTTCTGGGGGGAGGTCATTAGTTAACGCATCCGAGGGATGCAGGGGAGAATAACAGCACATCAGTTAGGATGCTAATTCACTCGACTGGCAGCGAGGGCTGCGAAATGACAGCTTGGAGGGGTGCGGGGGAGGGTCTGAAAATGGCAGCAGATTGGTATTTTGAAAGGGGAGGGAAGTTTCATAATGATGAATAAGAAAGATGACATTTGGTGCTCACATTTAACTTGCATTGGCTGTCCGCAGGAGGGTCAGTGTGCGTAACCTCCCGTGATGAGGCCTGGGGCTGCCCAGCAGCTGACTGGGTGTATACCCTTCAGATGGGAACAAAAAGAAAGGCCCAGATAATTAGGCCAAGTTGAACTGCAGGAGGTAGCCAGCTTCTCTGCTGCCTTTTGTATATTCATGACCCAGCTTGATTGATGGAAGGACAGTGTTTGGTGACACTGTCATTTGCAAGTTGAAAGGTAGACTACAGGCTGGAGCTATGCTCAGATGTGCCTTAAAGGGTCCTACAATAAGCTCATTTGGATGCTGATGATGTTCGCATCTGCATTTCTTTGTTTCTAACTGTTTCAGGAGGACATCTGTTAATTTGTATAGATTAGCTTGGATGCTTTCATTTAAAAACATCAAATTATGTAGCAGGACTGTTTATTATAAAAGTTTCCAGCAAAGTTTAAACTGATTCATAAAGCACACAGAGCATAGTGTTTAAAAGCAGGATTAAAAAAATAATAGTAATACCTGTATTCACATTCAGCCTCCTATGCCCAGCAATTACGACTTGTGTTGCTGCTGCAACGTTATCAAGAGGCGTTAGCAAAAGCATCTGTTGAATTATAAATTTCGGGATAAATGAGGCTTGCCAAATGTCATATCTGCTCAGAGGAGGGCCTCCTGCACTGGACAGTGAAAGCCTTTACGTATGAAGTAAGGAGGGGAGAAGTGAAATGTAATTAATTCAAGAGGGAAAATGCTTTTACTGTGTAATATTTAGTCACATATTTCAGGAATAATAGCGCTGCTGTCAGAGAAGTTACAATTTTTACAGGTATTGCTTTCAGAGAGATAGTGGGATGCGAGCTGGGAGGAGGTTTCACGTCTTGGGTCTGGCTGCCCTTGGTGGAGCAGCTGTTGGCTGGCACACCAGAAGTGTCCTCCCCCAGCTTGCACAGGATGGGGCACCCCGGGTGGGTCCCTTCATTCTGGAGCACACATCCAGCTCCCCGACCCAGCAGGGATGGCTCTGCCTCACCCCAGCTTCCATCCAGCTCTCGGCCCTTTGCAGCGACCTTTCCTCCTGCGCCCCTTCCCTGGGACCCGCCTGGGGCTGCTGCGGCCGTAAAGCCTGGTCTCGTGCCAGGTACTTTCAGCAACATTAATTCACGGCCGAGCAGGCTCTGCCTTTGCACTTCTGCTCGGCGCCAGGCGTCTACTTCCCAAGGAAGCTGTTGGCATCCCAGACCATGAGGCCCAGAAACATGGGATTTGGGGTCTGGAGACTGCACTGAGCTGGGCCTGACCGGCTGCGTGGGCACCTGCCCTGCTGGCAACAGCACTGGTCCAAAACTGGCTCACTGAGGCATCTTCTGCAACTGCGCTTGGAAATTTATATCTGTGACTCCCATATTTGTATTTACTCCAATTAACACATAAACCCTAATTACTCAGATCAAGGGAGCTGGGAGTCTGTAAATGGAGAGCGACGTGGCAGAGTTTGGCAGCTGCCTGAGCACCAAGGTGGCTGGAGATGTGGAAATATCACTTTGGAGGATACTGGCAGCAAGCAGACATGTGGGACCAGGGCTGTGCGGATGGCCCAAGACCTCCTCCTGCTTTTGAGAGGTCCAGGCATGGACGGGAGAGAGTTTGGGGCCAGCCCTCACCCCTCTTGAGCCCTGCATGCGGTTGCGTGACATCCCAACAGATGCCCTCACCAGACAGAAATGCCCATCACCCCCAGTCTGATGAGTACCTGCAGGGGCAGAGGGCACCTTCCCTGCTCTGCGCCCTGCAGCGCTGCGTCCTGGCACACTCCAGGATCCTGGCAGCCATCCCAGGACCGCGTGCGTGTCCTCCTATCAGAGTTACAGGATGGAGATCAACGGAGGGTTTCTAGGGCAGCCAGCATGGGGACAGCATCCAGGAGCTGCACTATGGGGAGAGGGCAGCCCCGGGCAGAGCGCTGCCCTGTGCACGGGTGGCACCTGGGCACCAGCCACCTGCAGCAGCCCAGCAGGGCGCTTGGGGCTGGCATGGCCCGCGGGGAGCAGGGCTGGGTGCCAGGAGTGGGGCTGGGAGCGGGGCGCAGCCCGCACGCCCTGGCTGGGGAGCGCAGTGTGCTGATGCAGGGTGTTGTGATGGCAGCATATGCTGGCTATTAGTGTGCCTTTTATTTAATTTTTTTTTTTAATACAGTTTACATTGCTGGTGGCGGTGCAGGCTTAATTGCTACCTTGCCTGAACGCAGCTGAGTTTTGTAGTTACTCGAGCGGGAGGTTTTTAAAACTGTGAAATAGTTTCCCTTCCTGCATGCCCCCAGATCAGGTAGAAAATGGGGAAAGAACTGCTAAATGATGTATTTAGAAAAAGCTGTTCTACAAGAGTATTTGAAACATTACAGATCTGCCAGAAGGTCCATTAACATAAATGTTTAACTCAGACACACACAAACTTATGTACCGAAATGAAAATGTTTCATGCATTAATTTGCTGCAGAAGGTACTAACATAACAATTAGAACAACATTCTGCCTGCTTATACTTAAATTTCCTGGGGCAGTGTTTCGGTGTAATGCACGGCGTTGATGGAGGATCTCCCTGGCTCTTTGCGCAGCTCACCGCAGCGCTGCAGCTCATCCTGCTAAATCAAATTCTTACAGTTTCAAACCCGGCGTTGAAGGAACCAGGAGAGACTGATGGCAACATGGCGTTTTGGGAAAGGGGGTGCTGACTTTGGTGCCCTCTCTGGGGGCTGTACCCAGACAGCCAAGGCTGCGTCCCCGTGCTCTCGACGTCCCGCACCATGTTGGTTTGCTAACAAAGAAACCTGCCTCGTCCTTTAGCTCACTTTGGAAGTGGAGGGCAAAGACAGTTAAAATAAAGCAGAGAAACCGTCAGGCCAGCCATCGCAGCGCTGGGCTCCTCTCGTTAGCGCTCCCAGTTTGGTTCTGTCACATCCGCTGTTTGGGTTGGCTCGGTGCGTTTCCCCAGCTCGGTGCTGCGGGCCGGTCTGCCCCCACGGAGGGTATCTGAGCCTGCTGGCCTCGCTGCCTGCGAGTACGGATGCACCGGGGGTTCCTTGCCGGTCCCGCAGCTGAGGAGGAGCTGGGTTTTGTTGCTGGCGTGCTGGTCCCGGCACATGGTGCTGCGCGGCAAACCTCCGGCAGCCGCGGCGTGGGGTGGGGGAGCAGCAACTGCAAACATTCCTCCTCCGAGCAAATGCTTGTCCTAAACTGAGCACCGTAGAATAAAAATGGAAACATAAAAATAGCAGTTGGAAAGATAAAACAGCATTTATAGTACTAATAAAACCGTTGTGGCTTCCACAGGAAAACATGCTTTGTAACCTAATGCTTACCTGGAAAGACTGTCGAGTTTCTGAGAGTTATAGCTGTTTTTGTAAGAGAAGCACAGAGATTTGCTTCAGGGCTGAGTGATAGATTCTCCTGCCTGGAGCATCCCAGTGTGTTTATACATGGCTTGTATGGCAGCTTTCATAAGACATTTACCCCATGATTTGCGATGAGCTTATGTGTGAATAATTAATGGCAATTAATCCTTAATTACAGTAATTAGGCAAGTCACAGGAAATTAAGCTGCAGCTGGAGAAGACCATGCCTGGGAAGAGAGGATTGGGGGCTGTGTGAATGTGCCATTCACTGACAACATTACGAGGATGAGCAGCATTCAGCAGCTTTGGCATTTCTATTGGCAGCCTTGGGTAGGACAAGAACGCTCAACATTAGCAGCAATCTATAGTTGTCTACAAGAGTTTTTAGTTCAAGTGCCAAAATGTTATGTTGCATATGGTGATTATCTAAGTTTATTGGTTGCCATAATTCAAATGGGTGTAATTGTTTTTGGCTTGATAGTGACATTAGAAACTGAAGCCTTTATGTGTTCGTAGGTTCTGCTGGCATCAGCCATGGTTCAACTTCAGGAAACAATTCATCCAGGTTTGCAATTATGAAAACAGATACTACAAATGGCTTGAGATTAACGGAGAAATTTTCAGTGATTAAAAAAAGACAACAGCAAAACTGGCAGTTTCTCAGTTGAGTAGCTAATTGCTTTATTATTAGCTGCCTTTCCCATTAAAATGAGGTTTGCACAAGGTGTAGTGTGTGCAGAGCCCGCTCTCTGGTTCGGGGAGCGGGACCAAGTGGGAGAGCAGTGGAGGTGCTGGCAGGCAAGGGTCTGCAGGCGGAAGGCCCCATCTGAGAAGATCTCCCGGGCTAATCCCGAGCTGCACCATTGTACTCGAGAGCAGATCTGCGCTAGAAGCCTTTTGCCCTGGGCAACCCACAGTGAGGCTGCTTTGCAGCTCGAGAGCAGCAGCCTTCCCCATCATTAACGTGGAAAGTTTTAAACCTCATGATTAAACATGTTTCCATAATTTCCTGGGTTTCCAAGTGGCGATGTTTGTGCCAGCAACAATCTGGGGCAGAGGCATGGAGGGAGGCACACATTAGTATCAATGAAACCTACAAAAAGCAATCAGTAATTTATGAGTTTGTGGAAAAATGCCCACATGTTCTCATCAAATTATAGGGTTCCTGTAATTTACTCAGTGACTACAAGGTGCACGCTCCCAAACCTGCTGTGGTGTGTTAACTGAACCTCTGATTAGATTTAATCCAAACAACTAATCTGTTAAAGGGTCCTGAATAAATAGGCGATATGGCCAGGCCAGGGTATTATTTCAGACTAAGACGACAACCGATGAGGAGGTCAGCCAATTACACACTAAAAATGTACAGTAATCTGCTGCAGGTCAGGCACCTTTACAGCCGCCCAGCCTAAATACTGCGTGTGTGCCTTTGGGAGTCTCACACCGTGCCAGTGTCTGGCAGGGACGGCAGGAGGAAGATCTCTTACGTTTTAGAAATGAAAGCCTGTAGCCAGATGTTTGTGAGATCTGTCCTTGTTCGTAATGTGGAAACGTGTAAAAACTTCAGCTCCTTGCATGTGGAATCTAGATCAATTTTTAATTTACTTGTACGCATGGATGACTCATTTGAAAAAGAAAATTGTGGCATCAAAAAAAAAAAAGAGACATTTCAGTGTGAATAGGTTGCTGCATTTATCTGTTTCGCATGCACTCCAGAGTGGAAATAAGTCACAGTATCTTAATAATGGTCTTGATTTTATAAATGATTTTTCCCCTTGAAATAAGCAATCCATTCATTTTAATATGTAGAATTGGTTTGCTAGCAGGGCGACAGTTTAAAAAGACTTCCAACTGTGACACAAGTGCAACCATATTGCTTCCTATTACTCGCTAAGGTAGTTGTTTAGAAGAGAGAATGTTCTCCCTGGAAATGTTTAAAGTGCTGTAATTTTATTTAGGATAATGAGGATTTATAACAGTTTTACCATATGAAAACCTGCCTTTAGACAGAGCGAAATAGGCGGTTGCGGTTATTGAGTGTGCTAGCGGTGGGGTTTTGTGCGTGGCGAGGCGAGGGGAGGTGTTTGTGTCTGGTCGTGCAGCGTATCCGTCACCGGGCCCAGAACATTCCCCGCCGCCGCGTGGGATAATTCATCACCAACATGTATGGATTTCTCTGCTTTAATCGCTCTAGATGTTAATTAAAATCCTGTTTTATAGAATATTTTAATTTCGAGATTTGCCCAGCTGTACAGCCTCCACTGTGTTGTCAGGATTGAGCCGTCTAGGAACAAATAGCTGAATTTAAGCCTAGATGGGGATTTGGGGGAAATTCCAGCCTGGCGGAGGTCGCGGGGAGTTTGGCCGCCGCTTTGAGGGGGATCGGGACTCTGGCGCCATTGCCGCTCCTCTGCTTTGCTGCAAGGTCGTCTACCTTTCTTTCTGTTGTTAGGCCTTTAAATTTTTTACCTCATTAAAAATGCTTTTCCTCTCGTTGCTAATACTGCTTCCCGTGCAGCATCGGCCGAGCCGAGCTGGTATCAGGGCACTGGCACTGGCTTAGCAGTACATTTAATGCCCTGTTTATAAATATAAAGGAGAAGGAATTGAACTGTTACAGATTTTATCAGGTTTTATCTCCTCACTGAAAATCTTAGCTCTCAAAACATTTCTAATTTCCCTTATTTGAAGGCTCAAACAGTTTCAAATTACTGCCCGTGGATTGTTCTTGACATCGAGAATGGTAAATTTGAGCTGTGGAAACGCTGGAATGTGTGGTGTGTGCTTTTCCTGAACAAGGGAATTCAACGGGTAAATTACAGTCATTTACTTGGAGTGTAATTTACTGAGAGCCTTTAGGCAAATGCAGGAGAAAGGACAGCAGAACAGAAAAAATAGCTAAAACAGGGGGCTCCCCCTCCCTGTTCACATGAAATACAATCTGTATTCATGTGACAAGGATAATAAAAACTTTCTTACCATTTTTTAATTCGTAAGGTGGACATTTGTAAGTATGACTGATTTATGTGAAGACAAGATTTTAAATCTTGCTAAATTATCCACACATCTTCTTAGCATTGTATGTTTTGCATACATCAGTATCTGCATGCGATCATCCCAGATCTGAAATTGATAGAACTGTTAATTTTATACCAAGTAACAGATTAACTATCTGAAACTGTCATTGAGCTAACTGGAAATTGCTGGTTTCGTCCTATGGAAATATTCAATATCTAATAAATTTTTTTAAATAATCCTGTTTGTCTAATGGAATCTGCAACAAGGATATGCACTTGAATTTTTATTTGAATTTTTACAACACAAAAATCAACACCGGCAAATTTTCTCTTCGTTTAAAACGGTAGAAACAGGGTAAAGAAGCAGCCAGCATTTTGTGATCTCTAAGTACACGCACATGCGGAATAATTCTCAGGAAGTATTCTGACCAAGGCTTGCCACATAAAGCGGCGAGCGCTGTAGTAATTGCTAAGCAAACAGAAGGCAGCGTTGTAAAGTGGTTTTCTATAGCATATTGTAATTTGACACTTAAGTTGTGCCCTGCATTACCCTGTGTCATAATTGATGGCTAAAGAAAAGCACATGCTATGCTAATCCTTTGTTAGAATAGCTTGTTAAATTGTGGTTGCCAATTTAAAATAAACTATGGAATGCTTGTCTATATTTTAAGGTTTGCAGTCTCCAGTTTTAAACAGTCATTTTAAAGCTGTTTTTCAACTTTATGTTGCATGCACACTATTCTGCCTTTGCACACAAGGTCAGCATGTTCGCTAGTTTAATAGCAGACCATCAAGAACAAAATCAATGAGCTGCATGTTTCACACAAGTATCACAAGGGATTTTCCCATTTATAGCACATTTGTGTACTGATCCCGAGTTTAAAATGACAATATTGATGCCCTATTAGAGCTGTGCCGAAATGGACATTGCACGGCTGATGCCAAAAGTTGTCTGAACTCGCTCTTCTCCCAGACTCGTGTTCTACTTTTTGTCTACCTTAACAAACAGAAATAAGCCCCGACACGCTCCCCGCGCCACAGCGCCGAGGGACTGAGCGCCCACCTTGCATCTCTGCAATGGGTGGAATTTCTTGGCTGCAGATTTCAAATCGTGGTCTTTCGTAGTTGGTGTGAGAAGGATTATGAGGCTGCGTCTAAATAATCATCTGCGTGCTGATTACTGAAAATAAAGCGGCATTATTGCTTATGGATGAGATAAGGCAGCTCTGCCCTGGGAAGACACGAGTGCGAGTTCTGGGGGAATTTTATGAGTCCTGGTGCGGTGTAATCAGCCACCACCAGCTCTCGTGGAAGGATAGCTCCCGGTCTGCAGGGGAATATATCCTGTGCCACGGAGAGGAAACGTTACTTCTGCAGAAGAAAATGATTTAATGTTGGTAGAAGGGTTATTCATTTATAAGGGATTAAAAATGACTTCAATAGAATACCTTTAATTTGTAATAATGGTCTGCGTGGCTGTTTCCTGTCTAAAGCAAACCATTTGACTGGCATGTTCATTTTGATCCATTCGGTGGCATGGTATATTAGGGGGTATAAAGGTGTTATTTCAGTTATCGTCTATTCAATTAGACTGGTGAGGACCTGCAGTTGGTGTGGTCCTCGGTGCCTGGGTGGCAGGGGGTGTAAGGCTATCCCCAGGCCCACGCCTGACCCTGGGGAAGACGGATTCCTCGCCTGCCTGGGGAACTGTGACCCTGCCCTGCCGTGACTCGACTGCCTGGCACTGCTCGGCATGGCTCGGCACAGCACAGCACAGCACAGCTCAGCATGGCCAGGCGGGCACTTGGAGCATGGCTGCTTTTATTAATTGCATTAAGGGGAGTAAAGCAAGTAAAAGTTGAAGCCTGGGGTGTGTGGTTTGGCTTTGAGGGATTGCAAAAAGAAGAAAAAAAACCCAAGAAGGAAACGTTTGCACTTGAGCTCTGTACGTAATTAGCTGTGTCACTCTCTGAAGAGCGAGCACTGCGCGTCTGGAGGTGGGTGACACTTCGTGCAGCTTGGACCTCGGTGGCCGCAGTCACAGGTCTCGCCCTCCTGCTGTGACACCACCACTGCTGGAGCCCAGAGCTTCCCCTTGCCCAGATCTCCTTCACAAGGCCCCTTTGGTGTGGCCGCGCTCATTTTGGGCACAAATCCTGGACAAAGAGGGGTGCTGACTTTGCTGCGTGCAGTCCAAAGGCAGGCGGGTGACAAAACACGTTCACCCTCACTTGAGCTACCCACAGATCAGTGATGTGTCCTCTGGCAGGGCTTGATCTGACTGTTCACTGGGAAGTAAAAAAGCAGAGAACCAGCTTGCTCTGATTCAGCAGTTGAGGCATCACTAGTTTTTTAGGATTTAATAACAGGTTTTGCTATGTTGGATGCTGGTTTTGTTAAAAGTTCCAGGTTTTGGGATGACCAAAAAATCTCAGCTTGCTTGTCAAAAAAGCCTTGGCTTCCAGGCATTACAGACACATTGAAAAGGTTGAAAAGGTGACCCAGAGCCTCTAACACAGGAGACCAGATAAACAGGGTCTATATTTATTACTGCTGAATTTCTCATGCTTTTTAAATTAGCACCGATGGGGGGAGGAGGTGAGAGGAATCTGACGCATATTTTTGTGAACCAGAGTATTAGCAGCTCGGTAAAGGGCAGTGTTCCCAGAAGATCTGACCAGTGCTGGTGTGCCTGGAAGCAGTAGGCAATAAAGAAAGATTACACAGAAATCCCCAAATTCAAAAAAAACCATGTGAGGTGTCTTTCAGTGTAACTAAAGAATAAACAGTAACACAAAATAAACATACAGTGCTTGCAAATTTACTTTTGTTTCAGATCAAAAATACAAGACAGAGCACTATCCAGTAGGGAAATACAAGCAGAAGGAATCTGAATAAACATTTCCAGCATGGCTCTTCTGGAAAAAAGACATGCTCTCCTTGCGATGTTTGGTACAAAGTACTGATAATACAGCTGAATCCAGCTCTCCTGCTTTAATTCTCTTGTATTTCGTGCAGAACTGCTGTCTGGTTTACTGGGAAAGAAAAAAATAAAACAACTAACAGAGCCAATTTTGACTGGAACAGGCAGGATTAAAATGCAGGATTATCCCTGCAAAGGGCTATATCGGGTACGCGGCTCACTGACCTTTTTGAGGAGCGAGCGTGTGTGGAGTTGTGCTGGAATAAATCCTAATGCCCGTGAACTTCCCGCGAGCAGGCAGACACGCACACAAAGGGCGTCCAGGGCAGTGCTCCGGGTACCTGTGATCAGTGCCGGGTGTTCATCTGTCTGTCTGTGTGTCTGTCTGTGTACATGTAATTCCTGTTCTCAGCCCAAACAGTGTCTTTGTATGAATATGTGCTTGGAAATAATGTTCCTATAGGTTCTGGTGATATAAATAATGTATGTGGAGAAGCTCATAAATGTAAGCTCGAATTTTCCTCAGTAGTTTTTGTTCTCAATCACCTTGATGAAACAATCTTGAAGGCGCTCTCCTTTCCGTGGCATTTGGAATGAGTCCCTGACAGGCTGATTTTCCACCCCTGTTGTGATGCTGCTTTCTCTAGTTAATATTCCTCTGTAAGTGTCGTACCAAAGTAAACCAAAGGAGCCCAGCTCATGACACTAAGGCTGCATTTGCATTAATTATGCAGTCAGGGCTGGTGAGAAAATGCTGTCACAGAGAGAGAGGCAGTAAATGAGAACCCTCCGAGTGCGCCTGAATGAAGAGCATTAAGTTCATTTACATGGGAGCAGGACGAGCCGCTCAGGCTGGGGAGAGGGAACAATGGCATTTCTCTTGTCGGCTCGCCCGCCGTTATTGTTCTGCGGCTTAATGACTTAAAGGCAGAGTGGTTGTGCTGACAAAAGGATGGCCGGGATCCCTTTGGTATTAATAACGGCAATAATAATTAATACTGTCCCACTAATCGGGATGTGCACGCCGTCCCAGAGTTGGCAGGAAGGCCGCGACCTGGCCTGGCGGAGCACGAGGTGTCCCGGGCCGCCATGGGCCCCTCGCGCCCTTCTTGTGCCCAGCAAATGTCAGTTGGTGCCGCCACTGGGCACCCTCCCGTGGGCATCCAGCCGCTGCCTGGGGAGGGCAGGCGGGAGAGGAGGTGTCGTCGGGGCTGTGGGGACGGGTGGTGTGGGTGGCATGGTGGGGCCTGGAGCGGCCATCTGGCCCCACATGGGTGGCCTCTGTGGGCCTGCCAGGCCAGGCCCCGCTGGCCAAGAGCAGGAATCTTTTAGTTTGTGTATTTTTCCAGCGATTTTTCCAGTGTTTCCAGCATCCAGGGCCTTAGTTCTGTAGCAAAATTGCTCCTCTTGGTGCCAGGACAAATGGTTGAAAATGGCTCATTTCGCCTCAGGAATTTCCCCCTCTCCATGGCCAAGAATGAGAGTGCCCGTTGGTGGGGTGACTCAGTAGGTCTCCCCCATCGTGAGCCCACATCCCAAACCCACAACCCTAAACCCACACCAGAGACTCCTTTGGCTAATACTACAGATCAGGGATGCCAAACCCTATCTGAAAATATTTACTGTCTTGTACTGAGTAAACTTCACGTGAAGATAGAAACCCGGAGTGCTTGACGGTTTGGTACATGGTAAAGTGTCCCCAGTCTTACGATAGCCAATGTGAACTCAGTACATGTACATTTCCATTAGGGCCGCCCTGCTCTGCTCCTGCCCATTATGTCCCCTTCTCCCTCCCTCTCTCCTGGGTGTTTCTGTGTATGAAACACATTCGCTGTGTCGAAGCGGTGGTGACAACGATGTCAGCCCGGTACTGAATCCAGATGACACCTCTGATTTCACCGTATTCACTTCACAGCAATCAAAGACTTCTCCAGATTCTTCTGCCGTCTATGTGCATGTGCGTGTTGTGCATGTGATGGAAGGAAAGCAAAATTTGTGACCCATACAGTTACAGAGATATGGAGATGGAAGGTGTTCTCTGTGGTCACTAAGGAGAAATATTAACACATATGTAGAAAATTAAAGGCGTGCTCCTTGATCGTTTTATATGTAAAGATTAATCTCCTGATACTATGATACAATAGTTTGGGACTTTTTTTCTTCAAAATGTGGAGGTTTCTTTTAAAGTTCAAACTTGTCGTCATCTCTATTTATCTTCAAGAATTTCAGACACTTTAAACTACAGTTTAAATTTAAAGTGACTTTTTTTTTTATTCATATGCTGACATAATTTTCCTCAGAATGATTTATATTTCAGTAATAGCTAAAATTATGTTTTGCATTCTACACTTTGATGTCATGCAGGAGGTGTCATCACAAGATAAACTTTCGCCTCTGAGAGTCAATAAATTGTGCTTAAGTAGTCTAATGAAAATATTGTCAGTGACTATATAGAGTTGTATACAGTACAGATCCGCAGTGCGGATGCACATATATATTTAACAAGGGACTGTGTTTGATCATACGGTGTCATTAGCTTTGACACCGTTGCATGGTACCGGTTTACTGTGATATGAATCCTATAATACTATATCATGCTTTTATCCACTAAATAAAAACCTGCCCTATGTTTTATTACAAAGTAGGTGGCCTGGAGGAAAAATATATGTATTCTTTCCTTTTGGAATAAAATATGCATTTGGGCTTCTCATTTCATCTCCAATCTGTGTTATTCCTTAAAAATGCAGAACTGCCTGAAGTCCTCTTTAATATTTAATTCAACAACTTTTTAATCTGTCATTATGCTGTGATGAAGTAAGCATCAAGTGTCGCTGAAAAAGATTAAATTATACTTGGAAATAGGAATTGAAATGATTTAGGGTTGGAGGCTGAATATTTGCTTTGCACAAGTAATAATAGTAGGAGCTTGGGTGAAGCACGAGTTTGGATCTGGCTCTAATGCCTCTGCCGATCCCCTCTCCCTGGTGGCTGCCCTTTGATTTACTCTGGCACTGCCAAGCTTTATTTGATTTAAATGGAGGTAGGAAGTGGAAATTCCACACTACAATACATTAATTACTCCCTGCTACTCCTCACACTGATTTTCTTTTTCTCTGTAAACATCATAAACTCTGATGCAGGCAACCCAATGGATAGCTGCTCCGAGCTACCCTATAATTTCTTGTTAACAAGCTTATCTTAAAATGGAAAAGCAGGAATAATTAATATCCACCTCTGGAAGAATGGATGGTGTGAAACAGTGGAACACTTGTTCCTGTCCATTCATGAGGGATGCCCCCACGTAACGAGGGGACTTGTGCCAGCATCATCCAATTGCTTCACTTAGGCTTTCGCTCTCCCTTTTCTTTCTGAAGTCCCATTTGAATTGCTGTGCCAGATCCTGGAGAGAAAGGGAAGGGCAGTATCAGTGGCAGCTGCAGGGCCTCGAGAGACCCAGGTGCAAAACCTGCTTTATGTGAAGTCAAACCAGTGGTGCTTGTGGTCCCACTTGGGTCATGCTCTGTCCCCGAAGCCGCGTGCCCAGTCTGGTGCCGCGGGTAACTCCAGTCTCTTGGGGAGTGCTCTGCACCGAGTGGCGGGTGGTGGGGGGTGATGCGTGGAGGGAGGGGAAAGGAGATTCATGGTGCCTCCAGCCAGGGCACCTGTCGGGGCTGGAAATCCCGACGGCTTCCCACGTGACAGCCATTTCCAGTCATATATGATAACGGCAATTTTGGAACTGTGGTGAGTTTTCCACGGCAGAATAACAGCACCGCTACCTGACGGAGAGAACCTCTCAAAGCACAGCTTCCTCTGAGGGGTGAGGGAGAAGGGACAGGTTGTAGGAATAGTATGGAAATTCGTTTAATGGCTGCTGGTGTTACAGGAAAGCTATGTCTCCCCTACTGCAAGATTTAGTCCACACTTCGATTTACCTTGCAGCCCAGCTTGAGAAATAATGGGACCACATTATTTGTTTATAATTCTAGCAAAACCACTCTTTCTTATATAGCATATTGTAAAAGAGAATCCATTCCCTCATATGCAATGCATTATTTATAATTATTCTCCCTTCTTTGTAGAAATGTGAATATCTATATAAATAATTGATTGCAATTATTAATTGGGGAACATGCAGTATTTTTACACAACTCCCGTTATCTCCTGGTAGTTCCGAGTGCACTGTCATCTCCGCATCTTGGGTGCCGGGCTTCGGTCCCACGCCGCGTTGGCAGACGCTCTTTCCGCGAGCATGGGAGGGTCTCCTCCGGGTTGGGGGGGCCCTGCCAGTTTGTGTGCCCCCAGAGGAGTGTTCCCATCCGGGGGGCATGGCTGGATTCCGAGCTGCTGGGAGCTCCCTGCTGCGTGCTGGCCCCCGGCCGGGCAGGGCTGGCCGCGGGGCACATGCCCACTCCCCCTGGGAGGCTGCAGGTGCCCACGAGTGCTGATCTGGGCTTGTGCAAAGGTGAATTTTGTATTGACAGGGACAGAACTTTTTTTCTACTCTAGAAAGATGTATAACGTACTGTCAGAGGACAAGCCTGATATGTGCTGCTGTAGAGCTGAGCACCTTTTAACCTCTTCAGACTGTAAATTCTGAGCAGTTGATATTTGAGTGTAATTCCTCTCAAACTGGCATTATTATTTGATTGCAATGAATTACCTTTTAAAAAAAAAATCATAAGTATAAATTCACTTGACTGATCCTGCAAATTATTTATGATGTAGTGTTTTGGTCTAGGATAACCTTTTAAAATAAATCAGTTTTTCAATAATAGTTCAATGTTTGCCCACCTAATGGTGTTCCCATTAAGATCTGCATTTGTCACCAACCTGCCTTTTCAGCTTGTGCAGGAGACAAGTTACCGCCCCTAAACCCACTATGCTTGTAGGGTAAAGTAAATGCATGTCTTTGTAGGAGAATAAATAAAAAGAGCAAGCTGAGTCAATAAGCGGGTTCAATTCATGCCTCTAGCAATGGCGGACAGCTCATTTTGTAGATGTGGGTGTTTTGTTTACATTTATAATGCAGCTTTATTTAATGCTGACAGATATAGCTTGTGGCAAATGATAGTCAGAATGTATGAGCAGTCATAATGCTTCTGTCTTCTTATAGTGTGCTGCTGAAAATAAGCAGTTCACCTCTGTTTTTATTGAGGAAAGGATATGAGACAGCTATAGCTTCGTGAGGCTATTTATTGAGTTGTTTTACTAGCTGTGAACATGCCGCTTTATAGCAGTTGTGAAAATGGACTTTGCTAGTGTGTGGGAAAGGAAATAACATTGCAGTATACAAGGGTAGTAAAAAAACCCTCTATAAATAATTTTTCAGACTGAAGAATATTCTCATTTAAACAGCTAGAGAGTCTGGTGATTTTTGCCAGATGCCAGCTTTTCCTGGGATGGTGTTGGGTTACAACTGCTCTATCAAACGCTATTAATATTTTAATGTAAAAAAAAAAAAAAAATTTGGATAAGCCCTTTCAAGCCGAGGCGTTCAAAAGCTTTGTAGGCAAAGTTTTGTGCCATTGCCGAGTTCTGTGTATTTACAAACCTATCAATATTTAATAGCGTGGTGCGATCTTTAGATCCTCGGGTCTAGAGAGAAGAGTGTGCTTTGTTTGGCAAAGCTCGCAGGATGCAGGTTTAATTTGGGCTCGACGTGACTTTCTGCTTCACGTTGATGCGCAGGCCACGCGTGGCTGCCGCGTGATGAACGCTCGCGTGTGGGATGGTGTGCGCGAGCTTTCCACAGGCTCTGCTTGTGCTCTGAGGGGCTGGGGGATGTGGCTCAGAACTCAGGTGGCTCTTTGCACACAGGGTTTATCCCCAGGAATCTGAGGCTGGGCTTTGGTGAGATGAGCTGTGTTTGGTTCCAGGGCTCTCGCCCAGCGCTGCCTGGGGGAGCTGGGGAGGGAGCTGGGGAATTTGCCTAGGAATTCGCCTCTTTCCACTCCAGCTTTCCCCAGCACTGCCAGCCGAGATGCTGCCATGGGGAAGCACTGGCACCAGCAGCTCACCGGGGCCTCAGTCCTCACCTTCCTTCTCCCAGCCCCACGGTCCCAAGGCAGAGGGACCTCCCGGGATTGGCGACAGTGGTCGTGCATTTGCCGGATGAGCCACGTACAGGCCACAGTCACCTGCTGCTGATGGTAACCGGCCATTTCCCGCTGCTGCGCGGACCTTACCTGGTGGTGTTCTGAATCTTAAACCTGTAAAATGCAGTATTAAGGATTAGGCAGGATCTGAGGACTTCACTGCCTTTTCTGTTTTTATTCACGTGTTCAGCAGCAGCACTGAGGGGCACAAATCATTTTCATGTATGCAAAAATAATTTCGAAAATGGTATTAGTCTCAGCAGGTGAGGCCTTTTGTTTCTTCCATGTTTATGTACAAATTCCTAGGGAACACTAAATATTAAATTGAAATAACCCTCCCTTATTATTACACAGCCATGGATTCAATTTAATTCTCTCCAGATAAGGTTTTTCTGGACACACATTTGCCATGTCCTGTAAATACAGTTCAGGCTACAGCCAGTGGCTCGTTCCTACCTGCCTTTTCTGTGGGAAAGACCCTGTATTTCTGTGCTTTTGGATTTTTTGGATGCAGACACTTTCCTTCTCACTCTCATGATGTTTATGGATTATGAGAGTGCTGTAAGATGTCCCCCTTCCCCCCTTAACTGGACAGAGAAATGGGTTAATCTCTCCACAGAGCTATTTCTCTACTTTACCACCTGTTTCCAAATCCCAGTTGCCAAAGGAAGACAAATACAGATCCTGACCCAAGCCTGAGGCCTGTGGGGATGGCGAAACCCCAGCACCCATTGCACGCAGAACTGAGGCTAAAAATGCAGCGTGAAAATGAGAAGGAATTTCTGCTGTGTTTTCTGTTGTGGCTGGCAAGCGAGGGAGCTCTTTGAATTGCATCACTACTGTTCATGTTTTATAGGCACCCGGGCTTCAGACATTTGATGCATTGTATAATGTCTTCTCATGGAGAGCACAAGGACTTTTAAAACCTTTGCTCTCTTCCTCTGACAAGATACCCTGGAGATTCAGAGGTGAAGGCTATAGTCAGGCAAATCTTACATTTTAGTCTTTACACGAAGGAATTAGTCTCATTTTTATGAAAATAAATATATGGTCTAGCTCTCCTAATAAGACTGTCTCCACTGTGTTTAAGTAATAATCATTTATTGTTTAAATACAGTAGAGGCTGTAACAAAATGCTGTCAAGAGCCATCACACTCATTAACCTGCCAGCTAATTAGCCTCCTCCTGCCTGATTGCTGACAAGTTCTTCAATCTGAACCTATCGCTGTTGTGTCAGTGCTGAAGCACCAAGCGAAGTGGAGGAGGGCTCCATTAGATGTTTGCGAACAAAGTCTGTGCATTAAAGGTTTGTTTTCTGCACTCCAACAAATGTTACAGCATTAATATTCTCAGCTATAATTAAATTGGCAACTCTTAATTATGGTAATTAGTGCATTAACCATTTCTTCCCCAGCGTCACTCCCAGGCGAGGCTCAGGGATTCCAGATGAAAGCCGAGGCGATGCCGTTGCCCCGTGGAGCTGGTGTGCCGGTGTCGGAGCCTCTCCTTCCCCAGGCTGCCGGCGTCCGCAGGGCAGAGTGCGGGGAGGGGAGGAAGACGAGCCAGGGTGCGTTGGCATCAAAGACCTTGCACTTAGTGTGACAGAAACACCTATGGAAATACAGTGAGTGCACATGTGACCACCTCAGTGAACCATGTCGTCAGATGGTGCTGTGGTGGCTGCCGTGGGAGCAGAGCAGAGCAGATTGCCCATTCCCCAGTCTCCCAGGTTTCATCATCAGTCGCCCCAAGTTTCCCTCTTGGAGAATTCAGGAAATGAGTTTTCCCAGTCTCACTTGGTTGCCTTTGAACTGATGTTCACACGACAGAACCAACCTGTGAATTGCCACCGTTCGCATTAGTGCCCGGGTGTCTGGAGGGCCTTAGCAGACGGTTGACAGCGGGGTGCCCATCCCCAGTGGCATGGAGAGCTGACAGATGAAGGTACTAGTTCAGAAGATCTCCAGTCTGTATCCATTGCCTTGTGGCACTGTGTTCAGAGGGGAAACTGCTTGCTTTTGGTACAGGGGGTGAGGACTGGCTGTACTGGAGCCTTGGAGTTGGTTGGAAATGGGTGCCAATGTATCTTGTTGGGTGTCCAGATACAGTTGGGATTTCTTCCAGCGTGAGCCTGGTTAAATCCTGTTCTGCTTACACTGGCTGTGGTGGGAATGTTTTGGAAATCAAAGCAAGGCCAGTGTTAAACGATAAAGAGACAGCGAGTAAAGGGCTGGTACTTGTCTGAGCTAAACTGGAGACATAAAGATCAAATAAATGTAAGACCAGCTCCCATCACTGAAAGTAATTTATGCCAGCGAGGCCAGGCGGGAGGGTCTGGTGAACCTCGGTGCACCTGCAAATGATGCTGCACATCTCTTCGCGTGCAGGCGCACCAGGCCAAAGCAAACAGCTCTGCTTGAGTTGTGCCGAAAAGACTTTCCAGTCAGCCTTGAAACCCGCCTCCAAGTTTATCCCCTTATTTCAGGGAGAAGGGAAGTTCTGCCCTGATCTCTCTGGTGTAAGACAGCAGCTTTTCATAGGTAGCAATTCTTGCTCCTTTCAAAGGGGGAAAAAGTGTTACCTTGATATTAGCTCCCCCCTCAGCGCATAATAATTCTGTATGTGTATATAGTAAAAAGGGAGATAACCCAAGGCAAATTTAATTTCAGATGGGGTTTTTGCTTAATGTATTATTCATAGTATTATTTATATCATCACTTAGACATATCCCTGGCAATAAACTGAAAACTTAACTTTAACAATAACGGTCACCTCTGTTTTGGGGGCGATGGTGGGCTGGAAGCCTTTGGCTCCACTTCGTCACACAGCAAGGGTTTTAATAAGGGATGTGGAGTGGGGGAGGGTATTTAATGAGTGGCTTGGAGGGGGGTTGTTTTGCAGCTTTTTCTTTCCCCCCAACATTTTTGCTGCATGACCTGGTTTTGCATTTTTCTGCATCTCTGTTCATCTAATTAGGATGTTCTAAAAAGACCTGGACCACTTATTGTACAGAACTGTAGCCTGTGGGTATTTAATAAGGAGCTTTCAGTGGCACATTTGCATCTTTTGCTTGGGGTCTGAATAGCGAATTACCTTAAAGATCATTAGAAGCGCTGCTGTATTGTTAAAATCAGGCCACGATATTCTAATGACAGTTTAAAACTTGAGGCATTCCCTATAACAACAGCTCACCCCGGCATAATTGTGCACTGCACGGGTGACCCTGGTATAAGCTGCTGCTATTCCCAGCTTCTTCCAGCGCACGTTGCTGCCGGCAGGTAGGGTTCCACCCAAGCACCCAGCCACCTAAGGATGCGGCAGCGACAGCAATAACAATGAGCCTTTTACTTGTTGTGTGCGCTGGAGTGTGCGGCTGTTACACAGCACCGCAGCCTCGCAGGGAAGAGAGATGCCGTTTGGAGCCCATGAGTAGGAGGCTGCTGATGCCTCTGTCCCTCACCAGCCAGCACGGCTCCCAGGCCTTGCTGGCCTCACTCCCATGGCCAAGGGGACTCTGCAGCCTGGCTGCAGGTCAGAGCCACGCACAGCAATGGGCTCTGTCGTCCTCGGGCCGTCGTTCTGCTTACCCACGATTTGCATTGCGCTGCAAGGATGGGGTGCTCCCAGAGCCACTTCCCCTGAGGAGCCCTGTGGGCTTTGAGAACAAGCAGGAGAAGCTGAGGCTCAGGGATGGCCTTTGAGCAGCTGGGACTGGTGCGGGCAGCTTGGCCAAGGGGATGAGCTCTTTGTGCATCATTGGTCTCTGGTGCCCAGGCACCCTTCTTTCAAAACGCTCTTTCCATCCGCTTGCTCTGGTTCACGTTTCCACTCTCCGTGATGTGTTCCATAGAGCTGACAGTCTGTGGCCACTTGGGCCTTATGACACAACTTGGAGAAGTTTCCCATGAAGACTTTCACATTATGCTTGTCAGCCAAGTGAAAATGCCACTGAGTGCTTCTCCTGCTTTTCATCATACCCTAGATATTGTTGGTACCGATGTCCATCAGCAGAGAAGCATGCCCCATTCGGCATTCCCAACCTTCTTATTGTTTCCTGGCCACAAAAGTGACTCCAAGCCCCGGATCCAGGCTGGCGATTCTGGGGCCTGTGTCCAGGATCTGATGGGGCCCATTGCAAGCAGGGGAGCCCCGTGTTGTCTTCCTCTCAGCCTTGCTCAAGCGCTGCCGAGTCAAACATTCCAGGAACCAAACCCCTCTTTGTCCTGAGGGAGCTGCATTATCTGGGGCTGAGGGGGGCGGGTGAGCCAAACCTGAGTACTTCTTGAATGAATAGATAGTGGTGGGGGAAGCTGGGCTCTGATGAGGTCCCATGCTGAGGAATTGCATGGAGAAGTGAGGTGCCTTCATGTGAATCCAGTGCTCAGGCAGGTGAATGTTTTTAGATGGTTAAAACTACCAGGAATTATCTGGTGATTTGGCAGAGGAGCTGTTTGCACAGAGAAGAATTTCTCTTTAAAAAATTCAGTGTAACCAGCATTATTTTTTTCCTCTGGGATCCCAGACAATGAATGCACAGGCCTGTTCATTAATATCAGTTGTCTTTTGCAGGAAGTATCCAGATTTGTCGTGCCAGGTTTTAAATTTTTAATGTATTACCAGTTCTTACACGGAGCAGGCCTTTTCTTTGTTCTGTTTTATACTAACACTGTTTTGTATTCAGCCTTGCTCTCATCTGATACATCTCTTCGTGTCCCTTATAAAAGCTCTCCCCTTATCAGTGCCTGTTAGGTTTGACAAAGTCTGTCTTTGTGAGTTTCTGCAAATGTATGCTTCCCGTTTTCTGTTCAGAAGTGCCGGGTGGTGGTTTGTGCAGTGATTGCTACGTGTAAATCCATGGCTGGTTTGGTGATGCTGGTGCTGTGGCTCCGCGATATGGGATCCCGGTGCCGTGGTGCTGGTTGCCACAATCTCTGCTGAAGGACAGGATGGAGCCGTCATCTCCCTGCGGACTGGCAGCACCTCGGAGTTGGAGGGGGACGAGGGACCACGGCGGGGACCCAGTCTTTGCTTGCTGCACTCTGCCTTCGCTGTGCTGGCAGGGGAGTCGCGCCAGGCGGGAAGCGGCTGCAGGAGCTTTTCTGGCTTTTATGCTGACGAGAAACTTCTGTGTCAGCCTGCTCTCCCTCTGCAAATGCCACCGCCGTGTTTGTCACTGGCAGCGAAGCACTTGCTGCGTGAGCAGGGAGGAGGCTGAGCACCGGGGCGGCTGGAGCCTGGGTCTGCTGCCCGTTAGTGGCGTGGAAATGGCTGCACGTGTTGCGAAGAGCCCTCGGGCACGTTCTGGGGTGTGACGCGTCAAGGAGATCCAGACTGGGCGATTTGCATGACAAACTGTAACTCTTAAAAAAATCATTCTTGTAAACATAAATAATTAATCACATTATAGTTTTTATCATCATTTTCCTTCCTAGCAGTATTAATAAGTAGCTCATCTTCCAGCAGCACCTGTTAAACCCAAAGCTGTCAGTCTTTATTTTCCCCAGAGAGCCAGAGAGAAATTTGTTATGCAATAATTTCTCTTTTACTTTGTGATGTGACTTCGGTGTGTTTTCTGTTGATCGGTGTGTACACAACAGGCAAGATTTGCCTTCTGCATTCGCTTGCTTCGTGCACGCGCTGCGCCAGCCCGGGATGCTGTGGGAGGTACTGGCCGCGCTCCTCTCTTGAGTGCTGGCCCTGGGAACAGTCACTTTGAGGTGCTGGTAAGAGGGACAGTCACAGTGTTCGGCCATGTGCCTCTGCAGTACCCAGCTGGGCAGCCCAGAAGGAGCTCCTCTGGGATGGGCAAAGCACACGGATGCACTGGGAAATTTGTCTTGCAGGGCAAGTCGTTATTTCCTGCAGTTTATGGAATAAATAAAGGAATGGGTGGAGATGTTGTGCGACGTGTGTAGAGACAGGCCGTTCTCCAGGTTTTTACCAATCTTTGCGGCCATTTGTGACACCGCCGGCTGGTGACGAGCACAGCCAGACGAGGGGACCCTGGCTTGGGGGACCCTGGCTGAGGGCTGGAGCTGCCTTGTGCTCAGGGCTGAGCTGGGGAGAGGCCGTGTGACAGCCCCCAGTGGCTCCTTCGGGGAAGAGCACCAGCACTTTGAGAATAACCTTTATTTCCACTTGGTTTCTTTCTTACAATGGATGCATGCCTCCTTCCAGTGAGACCCAGTATGGGGGCCACCCAGCCAGAGAGGTTCAATCAGACCGCTCCCCATCCCTCCTCTGCCCCTGCTCGGTCTTCTGCTGCCTGTGGCCAGGGACCTGTCCTGATGGGCAGCCTCACCCGTACCCTCTCGAGCAGCACGAGGTCTCTTGTCTCCCAGTGGCCCTGGCTGGTGGTTAAGGGCCACGATGACTCTGTGGGTGCTTTGCACATCCCACAGTGGCACGGGATGTTGCGAGGGGCTGACCAGATCCATGTTCTAACAGCCTGAGCCGTGCAGGGCTGCAGGGCCCAGGGCTGCTCCCTGGGGCTGTTCATCACCAGTTCCAGTGCTGTCCAGCACCAGTTCTAGTGCTGGGCTCCCTGGGAGAAGCTGCTCGTACACACCTGTGCACGCATCTCCCTCGCATCGTGAACGCAGCTTACGCCTATCGCGTCCTGACGCCGCTCCGGGTCCGTTTGCCCTTTCGGGGCAGGTCTGTGCTCAGTCAGCTTGGGCCGACCGGCCCCGCATCGCTGCCCACGCCTTTCAGCTGCGGATACCCTGCTGTGTTCAGTGCTGATGGTGCCCATGGCGTGGGGAAGCTTCTGTGTGGGGCCGTGGCTCCGTCTGCACTGGCTGTCCCTCTCCTCTTCCTCAGTTTACAGCCCTGAAATTCCAATTTAATACTCATGCAAAGAGGGCTGCAATAAATCTTGTAGTCAGCATTAAATATTGTTTGTTTTAGCTGCCTTGCACTTCATGTTTCCCCTTTTAAGGGGAGAGCCATTACGAAAGGTTAGATTCACAGTTAGTGGCGCTTTAGCTCTCCCTTTTGAATCAGTGAGGTTGCCGTTTTATTGCTCTCTGACTTGCACTTCAGTGATGAGAGTAAACTAGCATCAGATTAAAGGTCAGCAAATCCCATCAAAGAGAGGAATATTAGGGGCACAGATAGTTGGAGAGGCAGCACACCACTGGGTATTGACAGGGTGATTCCAGGGTATCACTCAGCAGAATTATAGCTGCCCAGAGAGTCAGTACTGCTTTAATGAGCCTGTGTGAAGAGGAAGAGGGTGGATTTATGTAGTTCCTCATAATTTTCTGTAGAGACTGTTATTGCAGACATTCTGTAGAGTGTTCTGGTCTTTCATTTAATTCAAAGGTCCTGGAGCTTTTCCATCCAAAGATTCCTTTCTGTTAGCTCAAATCAAAGCTGACATCTCTGCCTTTACCACCTGAAGCACCCGCTCTGGGAAGGGCTTTTCCCTGGCAGGTTCCAAGCCTTCTGTGCTGGTAACCTAATCTGCGGTTGGTGCTGGGGGCTCGCTGGCTCTGTATTTCACCTCCGGACAGGCAGCTAAAATGATCATTTCTGTTTCATACTGAAACGGGCGTTCGAAAAAGATGAGAATTTACAGTGTGCTCTTCTGTGATTTCTGGGCTGGGAATCCCGCATAGTTTCTGTCCCTATCAGGTAAGTATTACCTTTAGTGCATGGTTTGCATGAGTATATGTGTGCTTTCTTTGTTTTGTTGAGACTCAATTAAGTAAAATACAGACAGCACAGAGAAGAGATGTGCCTTGCACAGCCCCATCAAACCACAGCGAGGTACATAATGGCGTGTAAACCTCTGCAAGGAGAACACCGTGAGAGACAACAAAGTCGCCAGCATTTATTTCTGCTCCTTCCTCTCCCTTTGTTGCCAAGTATATCAAGCAGGAGATCTAATGTTTATGCTGGGCAATAACAAAAGAGTTCCAAACAGTGTCCAAAACCAGCGCCTTTTCTCTGAAAACAGAGCAGCTGGAGCACTTCTCTGTGTACCTAGTTACATTATAAAGCTCACTTGGTATTTATACAGCTTTTGTTTACAGCTTGCTAAAACCAACAATTTATGAGCAACTTTACCGATCAGTTTAGAATCTGTTCAGTTTTATTACCCAGTGTAGATATCCATTTATGTGATTTATTGTTAGCAAATTCTACATGTATAAAACTTTGATCATATTTT